>WHYT01000188.1:0-17262 GCA_009806455.1 Tetrax tetrax
CTGTAATCATAGCTATGAATACTCTGCATGGCAAGATACACATCAGGGTTGTAACAAAACTATGTATTTGCAGCCTCAACATCTACTTTAGTGAAAACAAGTTCAGAAATACTTCTGTTTGGTTGCTTCCTTAAATTTCGTTTGTCAAATCTTTGCAACATCTGCAATAATAAAAAAAAAAAACCTTTAAAGTTTCATTTCTCAGAGAAGACAATCATCAGTTTCACAACTTTTACCTATTTCACAATAAAATTTTTCTGTTATAAAGCCTGCACAGGGAACACTATTTTCTCTACTTTTTTAAGCATTTGAAATAAAAGCAAAGCAACTTTTCATAACTTATTTTAAAAAATAAATTAAAAAGACATAAAAGTTCAGCTACTTACAGGCAAAACATTTTCCCCCCAAATTAAAGTTTTTGGACTGGAGTGGACTCTCAGCTAATGTGATTCACTCTCTACAACATGTCAGGATACTTTAGCTCACTGCGTCCCTTTCAACGATGATTTGGGTATTTGGTTTGGAAATAGATTTCCTGTGACTGCTACAATACACGCAAAGAAAGGTTAAATGATTAAACATGACTTCATTGGGTTAATCATCAGATCTCCAGAACTGGAATGGAAAGAAGAGGCATAAAAAGGTCAGTGGTGAAATACTGATTCACAAGTCTCAGCTGGCGGCTTGGGGAAGTTTGCTTCATCCCTGCCTTCAGTAAAATGGCACATTTTATTGATCCCAGCATTTCATTACTACTTCTTGCAAAAGCAAAAAGCCCTCCCCAACCTCCAAACCTAAAGGGACAGTGAAGAGAAATTCCATGTTTTGCTGCTAAGTAGGATTTACCACACTGTTCCTCCTTTAAATCTGCATTACGGCACAGCTTTCAGTATAACTTAGCACGGGCCGTTTCTCCCTACAAAAAAGCCTTCCTTCCTGAAGGGTGAATGGACAACCTTGTCTTAACTACAAGGCTTCATCTCATCCCTCTGGGTTTTTTTGGTTCCATTTATAACTTGAATCTCTATTTCTTCTTTCTCTTTCATTGTAAAGTAAGTTGCACAAGCTTTTCTGTTTCTGAGTAAAGAACATCTCACTGGATTTAGTTAACAAGCTTGAGGGAAAAAAAAAAATATCAATTTTTACTCTTTTCCCTCTGTAACACTGATTTATTATCAGAAGTCAGAACGGTCACAATTTATTGCTCACACTGAAATTATGAAGTCTTTTTCTTCTTAATCTCTAAGAACGGAGATGATGGATCCATAGCCGTAACCAGCTGATGGTTACCGGGGAGCTGTGAATAATCAGCATTGGATTGAATCCCACGGTCCTTACAGAAACAATCCAAAGACTTTGATATTTTCTTGAACGACTGCACAGATGGGCCTATAACGATTACGTAATACAACAGTTTTGTTTTCTAACATGAAGTTGCAATCAGTTTTTAGGAGCATCGAGACATCTGTGACTCCGTATCACAAACCAACTCTTCCTTGCATGCAGCAGCGATGACAGTTGTCTGTCTCAGAGATGCGACCCAGAGGTCAAATGATTTGAGGCCCATTTGAGCTTTTCTTCTATCACAACTTTTTTCTGCTGTAAACAGGTCAAACACTTTACAAACACACTGGCATATGATGGATATGGCACAAAGGCGGCGGTCAGTAAGGAAGGGAAGGAATACAGCAGACCAGATCCAATGAGAAGTTCATAGCGCACGTATCCTCTCCCAGTCAGAGGAGACGGTGACCTAACGCAGGACCAGGGGCAGTCGGCGATGCGAGTGTCAGCGCAATGGCTCAGCCAGGATATTAATTACCTAGCAGATGGCAGCCTTAAGAAGTTCAAAATGTGTTTCTGGAAGGCTTGGGGGGTGGTTTACGCAGGATTCTAATAAAAAACATAATCGTGACCAAACATTAAAAAATATAAAGACATAAAGAGGAATCTGAAGTGAATGTGTTGCACCTTTATGGAACGTGTCCTCTACAAACAAGGAGGATACTCAAGTTGTTGTAGAGACAGGCACTCATCCTAGTGCCAGCAGACCTCCTTGATGCGAATGTGTAACTTGCAGGTGAGGAAGAAGTGGACAATCCTTCAAGATTTGAGCATAATTTATATTATGGTTATACTCTTTACCTACTAGGAACAAAGTTTAATTATCTAAATAATAATCTGAAGAGGAGAACATTTCTTCCAAAGATTGAAGATAATGTATGAAGCTACATCTCAGATTATTAAAATTATAAATTCCTTAACATTTAAGAAGCTGCCTACAAAGACAGTGCTCCTTTTTATGTAAAAATCTGAGTTATGTTAAAAATGAGCTGCACAGTATTTTTTTTCTTCTGGCTTTCTATTACAACACAATGGAATCAAACACAACTTATGGGAGAATGACCATTTGTGGTTAGGCAATGAATTCTAGAATTTCAGAGGACTGGGAAGAATTATTAACTCATTGAAATAACGTATTAACTGCAGAAGAGCAGTTTTAAAGAAGTCAGATAGCTACCTACAGATTGACAGGTTACAACATACATCCATGCTAAGGGAGCAGTAGATCAGCAACGACGTTTAATGATCACCACAGTAACCTGGAGTCAAGAGAAGGAGAACAGAGGTCAAGATACGGTTGACAGTTATTGTCTATCACTGCAAATAGTTCATTACTCAGCGACCAAAGAAACCATTTCATACCTCTCCCGCAAGACATCAATGGTAACAGATCTCATGAGTAAGGTTCCAGTAAGTTGCAAGCAGGAATATTTTGATAGTGGTTCATGGTGGGACTATCACCCACTCTGTCACCTCAATATCTAAACGCGTACGGAAAGGGCTGTGGATCTCTGTTCCAGCTTTCTCAAAAATACTTCCAGCTTAATGCAAATAAAAGGCAAACGAAAATATATTTCTATCTTGATGCCTGGAGAGAAGAAGGTGTGAGAGGTAAAGTTCAAACTTCATTATCATTCAAAACTTAGGGAAAGAAGGCCCTGTCTTGGAAAAGACTGGCAAAAACCAAAGGTTTTCAAGAATTACTGAAGCTAAGGGAAGGTGGCAGATGTAAGCAAGCACTGAAGTTTGATAAGAGGAAGGTATTTACATACAATAGGCAGACATCCAGAATAAGAGTAGTGGCTCAAATTCTAAACTTGGGAAGGAAATAAATCTAATTTACAGGAAGTCTGGGTTTTCTGAGGCATTCATTTCTGGAGAAGGAATAGAGTAACCACGGGAGCCTGGGAAACTTACAGGAGAAAAATACATCCATGTTGAAAATGAAAGCACAGTTCTAGAAAGTACCAGATGAAGAAGAATGAACAGCAACGAAACAGAGGCCTTGACTTCACAGGCTTTACCAAAGAACTGGAAAGACAAGACAGCAGTACCTACAAGAGCTCGTTAAACAGACCATGTCTGGGCACTGAAAGCTAGTACGATTTCAAAGCATCATTCAGATCATTCGTAGCCAAGGATCAGCATACAGTAGGTACTACATACAAATCCCAAGTCAACAAGAAATCGAATAAAAGGCAAATTCTCCTAGCGGCCTTTCTTCAGATGAGAACACTGAATACAGATTGTTGAGGGTCATGCACAGATTTATTTCCACATCTGTTTGTGTTCAAGTTCTTGAGGTTGGTTGCATGTTAAGGGGTGGTGCTGCAACCCACAAAGATAATCGGAAAGATGCTCATCTTTGGGACACTGTAAACTCAGACATATGAGTAACTACAACTAGTTCTTGTGCCAGAAGAACTGGAGTTTTTCCACAGAAAATACAGTTAAACCTATTGTCCTTATAATCAGATTTTAAAACTGCTGTTAGAAAAGAAAACTATAAGAAGCCATAGATAGAGGGGCGTGAGAGTTGAGTCCTTTGCAAGTCGTATGGGAACAGAGCGTAACAGAGTGAAGCGTTCATTCCAACAGCAAGCTTTGCTTTCCCTGGTCATTTAATTTTAACCTATCTTGGAGTAAAAGTGTGAAACTTCCCAGTACTGGATCCATTACATGGGAAATAAGACCTCCCATTAACATGAGGAGGAAGTCAGTCGACGAGCTCTGGATTAAACAGACTGTTACCATTAGGAACTTGTGGGTATTTTCCTCATTTCATTAACCAACTATACCATAGGAAGAATATTTTATTTCTCTTGCTTCTCCCTCTCCCCTAGACCTTGGGGAAAGAACCAGCAAATGATTCTCCATACTAAACTCCTCTCAGGAACTTTAGTTTCAAGATTTTAGACTGTTAAAATCCAACACCCTGCCCAAGTCTGGAAGCGATACAGCAACATGAACGCATATTATAGACTCAGTGACTTAGCAGGCACTCTCAAACTTTATGCCAGCATTTTCTACAGCTAGAACTGAAGCTCTCAGACTTCTACATCAAGAGTCCTTTCACTTCACGCTATGAGAATAAAGAAATTTTGTAAAGAATAAGACACAACTAAAGGAAGCAGTCTGAAGGCAGAAGAAGGAGCATGGTCAGTCTTACCAGATCTGTCCTACAGAGCAGTAGCCCTTCTAACCACTGCCCTGCCACCTCTGCTCCTCAGTTCAGCTCTGGGCAGCAGGATGAAGCAACAGTTTTATAGCAGTGCACACGAGCATGAAATAAAACTTCTTTGCTTGCTGAAGAACTACTGTCTATTTGCATCTTTTAGGAGATCTGGCAGTGAGCAGATCCTGCAGTCTATTTCATGGGAGAGAGCTGTCAGTTCGGCATGTCAGGGACGCAAGGCCGGTAGGACAGTCCAGCGCAGGAAGAGATTACCCAGAGAGGTGGTGCAGTCCCCAGTCTTGGAGAGCTTCAAGACCAGACTTGACAATCCCCTGAGGAACCTGGGCTGATCTCATAGATGACACTGCTCTGAGCAAAAAGTTGGACTAGAAACCGCTCCAGGTCCCTTTCAAGATGAATTTTTGTGCAATTCCGTAACTAGCAGCCACCTACAGAGAGAAGAATGGAGTAGAAGAACATCCTATCACTCTGGTTCCCACACGTCAGCCATTGACCTCTGCAACCTTTGCTTTTACAGTTGAACATGTACATTGGCATTGCCTCCACCAACGTGCTGGCTGCCTAAAATACCATTGCACCTGCACGGCGAGTGCGCATTCATCTCAAAGCTACAATTGCAATTAGTTATTGTGGCCACAGGTCTGTCGATCCATTTATAGTGACGTGACGAGCAATTCCAGGATACTGTCAATTTATTTTAATCCAATACAAATTATCAAGCCCTATTTTTGGGCGGTTTAAGATCCAGACGTTGTAAGGAAGGGCTCATGATTGCTGGAATGAAGCAAGTTGTTGCTTTGCTTCAGCCACCACCATCAAGAAAGGAAGCCATTTTGGACAACCAAATAGGGTGACCTTTTCAATCTCTTAACAAATTGGACTCAAAATCACCACCACTGAAAAAAAAAATACACTGTTCCTCCACAAAGAACTTGGAAATAAGTTAAGGAAGAAAACCCCATGCACAGAAAAATCACTTGTAGAATAAAAGTAAGCAACTTCTTACACAACTGACAAATTGACCTGCACACCCAAGTCTTCCTACTCAGCCTAGCCAGATGTGCAACGCTAAGCATACCTCTCGCTTGTTCTCCCTGGGAAGTGCAGAGGTTCCCAGACAGCTTAGAGAAGTGGTCTGCATACCAGACTCTTGTACAACACAGATATTTAAACAGTGTCTGGAGCAGAGTGGAAAAGAAAAAAAAGAAAAAAAAAAGTAGCCCTTTTCCTGATTATGATACCATAATCAATTTCTATCAGTTATTGAAGGCTCTCCCTGAAAAAAATATTTTTGAAGCAGCTTAGCTTTCCCAAAAACTTGTGATCATTTATTGGTCTTTCTTAGAACACTGAGGAGTGAAATATCAAATACTTAGGACCAAATTGTTTCCTTAGAAACTTGTGTCAAGCCCCCTGACCCACACAGAACAGGGCATGCAAATTCACTGGCAGAGTTCAACTGCTTCTCCACAACTACAGTGCACAAGATTGCCAGTAAACTCAGTGACATTCCTTCTGAAAAGGTTCACAGCTGTTGTAAAGCAAGAGATTTGTCACTGAAAAATGCCTCTGAGTTAATATCCTAATACTGAGTGAATATTGCAGAGTAATCCAGATTTCTTCAGTGGCTCAATATTTTCTGATTTATGTACTTCCACCCCAAAGACTAAAAAGAGAGGGCTGCAGAAATGAGTTTTAGGGGACAGACATTATCACAAAGAGCCGTTCCAAGAATTGGGAAAAGTCCTCTCCAGATTACCATTAGCAAACGTAAGGTAAGGCTCACTGCTGTTTTTTCCTTATCTGTAAGCAGGTGTGCAAATGAATAGAACAATGCAGGCACAAGACTGCCCTATTCTCCTGCCAGTGTCCAAAGAAACCCAGCACGGAGGTGGCTTACACACTGGTTACTCATAGCTCCTATTGTCTGCCCTCTGCCTATGTTAACTCTTTGCTACCTCTTTTCTCAGGAAATCCTCTGGAACAAAAGCTTTCATTGACTCATTCAACTCACTAATTTTGGAGAGCAATTTAGAACTACGCTGATACTTAGGATATTCTCTGCTTCTTACATTGTCTGTCAAAAAACCACACTTCACTATTAGCTCACCGTCAGTTCGCCATCTCACTTTCAAGCTGCAGCATCCACAGGAAGTTTGTAAAGCGAAGCTTCAAGGTTTGATTAGGTTTGAACTTCCATTTAATTACGGGCCAAGATAAAAGAAGTACGATGCCTCCCCTACGCGTACTAACAACCGCAGGCATCACATCTGAGGAAAGCAGAGGCTGAGGACAAGCCTCCTGCTGGCCACCCATCAGGCAGCCCAGACCAAACACCGGCCATCTCCTCCTTGCGCAGCACAATTAATAAAGAGAGGAAGCTGATGAGGAAAAGGGGTGACTGGAAGACCGAGGAAGAGAAATTGTGAGCGGAATTTAATGCTGGGTTTTAAAAAGTTATTTCTGGGAAAGCAAAAAAAAAAAAGAAGTCAAGGTTTTCCAGTTATTGTATGTGACTCTACCACTTCCATTTTTATGATAACTGCTTTATAAAAAACTGCTTGCGGTCTGCTTTAACTTCTTTTTTTTTTCTTGTACTGAATACCCACAAAACTTTTTGATTAAACAAGCCAGCAGCCAGCGAATCCTTTTCAAGCAGGAACTTATCAGATACTAGCTGTTAGCTTAATCATGGGAGAGATCCATTTTTAATTTAGCCATCATGTTTTACACTGCTAATTAAGTAACATTTTGCTTATTAGTTGAACCTAATCATTCCATTTGAATGAAGTCACAGTGTCGTGTCGGAACACAGTGCTGGGTTCTCCCACCATGGCTGGGTGTGGTAGCGTACTTTGTTCTGCTTCTGCAACGAGAAACCCCACATGAAGATGTGGAAAAGCAATCCAGCTCAAGGCACCGGACCCTTCAGAAATGCTGGAAAGATGGGTTTAACGCGTGTCTAACCGTCACTATCGCAAAAGTTCATCAGTTTAACTCCTTGCAGACAAGAAGCCGGCTCTCGGAGCAGGAAGTTGTTCGGTGGAGCTCCTGACGCAATGCAAGCCGGAGCAGTTGCAGCTTAGTTTAATACAAACCCTCTTGAGTCCACGTTGACAAATTCTTTAACAAGCCCTGTGGTTACAGGGAAGCTGGTTTCAGTCTGAGTCACTCCTGTTCAAACAGTTTACTGGAAATGGAGGGGAGGGGGAATTTTCAGAGAAGTCATGTGATGGCCAGACAAACCACAACCAGTAAAGGTTCAGTGGAGTCAAAAACAGGTCCCAGCAACAACTGACATTCAGTGTGCAGATGGCACTCAATCATTTACAAACGAGTTCTGCTGCATCTCAGCATTTCTATGAATTTAACCCTTTTCCAAGTTTGTATTCTTTCAGAGGCAGGACGCAGTTTGGAAAGTAAACAAATAGCAGTGGCTGATAGTAACACAGGCAACTAGAAAATATTTTTACATGGAAATCTGGCTGCAGCAACGCTGCACAGAAGCAAAGCTTCTTAAAAATATGCCACTTAATGAATCCAAACACTTAGAGTCATTAAGGATTAGATATGCAGCAAAGATATTAGTACTTTCTCCTCTTAGCAAGGAGTACCACCATACAGCAACAGCCCACGCGCTACGTATTATCACCAAGTACCTTGAGGCAAGCAGGCATTAGAAGTTTCATTTTCACCAGAAACCTCCATCAGCTTTAAGTGTTTCAGCAGGACAGAGAAAAGACGAGCACCCTGAACAATCAGCAACTGTTAAAGTGGCAAAAGAGAGTCCCTGCACACGTGTGCGTAGACCTGGAACTGCACAGAACTGTGCTTGCACTGTATGATTACCAGTGTGCTGCCCCAGCACTAAGTGATGGACTCACTTCCCCTAATTGAGAGGTTGGTCTGAACGGCTGCGCTGGAGAGACTCTCCATGGCTAAAAGGGGAGCTCTGATAAAAAACTCCTTTGCTCTGGAATTCCACTGGAGGAGAGTTAAGAGCAACTGAGATACCGTTTCAAACATTTGTAATTTTTAAATACGGCCTTAAGCATTAACAAACCAGACCGGGTTGCTCTGTTCCTATAGCATGCTGGGCTCTGCATTGTGCAGAGCTCTCAGAAAGAAGAGCCCTGCTTGTAAACCACGCTCCTTCTCCAGGGCAAAGCCGCTCCACTTTAACAGGAGCGGCCAGGCAAGAGGAGCTCTGACACCCCTGTGTGTGACTGGGACCCAGCTCACTGGCGTGCGCGCACACGGGCGCCCAGAAAGCAGTGCGTGTTCCTTCCAAGTGAGATGCTTGTTCTGAAGCACACGAATGGCCAAGTACAAGGCAGACTTACACATCATCTGCAGGCTAATGAGTTTTCTCAAAACCTAGCTCAAGGAGACAGGTCACTTAGATCTGAGATTTATGACAAAAAATCCATTAATAGGCTCTTTAAAGTAAACAGTATTTTACACTGTGTAACTTTGAGTGGGGCACTAAACCTTTATGCCATTTAAGCCTTTTAGGTCTCTTTTTTTGTTGGTTTTTTTTTTTTAAAGTGCCAAGCTAGCAAGCACATTTCGCCTCACAGATCCTTCAGGCTGGATGTTATATCCGTGGTCTGTTCTCACCAGAGAAGATCCTCATCTGTTTCTCAAAACTACCATTGTTTTTGAGAAACAGCAGCTACAAGCTTTCTAAAGAAAACACACGCAAAAACGTCAAGCCATTTGCCTTTGCCTTGTAGGCATACAGCAGCTCAGCAGAAGTAGAGGGGGAAGCTATTCTTCCAAATTTAACACACCCATTTTCATGCCTTTCAGAGAGGCAGGATGAAGGGAGACCTTTCTACTGAAAGGCGGCTCTTGTCATTTGACGTCAAACCTTTGTAGTAGTCCTCCTGGCCTGAGACACTTGTCACATCCCCCGTGTTTTCTTAAGCATAAGGCTTCAGCTCGGGCGAGTGGGAGAAGCTGATGTAGGTAATAAAAATTGTTATTGGGCAATTTAAAAATAGACATCACAACGGCTCGTGAATAGCAACTCCAGAGCAATAGTGATAAGCTGTGCTGAAGACTGGGATTTACTCAAGGTCATAGGAAAAGGCAGGCCTGTCTCCCACAGACATCTAGCAAAAACACGACTGAAGCCAAAAGCAAAAAGGAAGTCATATTAGCAAATGGAAAAAACTGAACCGTCAGTTTTATGAGCGCAATACAATTTAATCAGATTGTCAAAGCCTCATGTTAAGAGAGTTTTGCAGAAACCAAACCACAAGTGGAGTTGAAAAAGATTTTTTTTTTTTTCCTGGCCATCCATCCACAAAACAACATGCTTCAATCCAAATTCAGTTGCCAAAAAAATAAAATCAAAAGTACTGGTAAATAACACCATCATTTTTCTTAATTAATTACACAACACCATTTGTTTACTAAGGGCAGTCAATACAGCTCGCTATATTTTGGCCTGTCGTGACAAAATGCTCTCTAGCAAAAATTTTCTGCCCAAGAATCTTACTGTGCGTTCTGGAAACCAGCTCTGGCTGCTCCCACAACTGTACACACATATAATTTGCTGGGAGAGTTTCAGTAAACAGAGATAGCGTTTCGGCTCTCGAGTCATGTATTCGGCTGGGTTAGTTTGTTTTGTTTTGGTTTTTTTTTTTTTAACCATGACTGGATTTTTATACAGTTAGGGATGTCTTTGCAAAGCAAAGACTGATGATAGAGTAAAGACCAAAGCAGATTCCTCCCCCCCTCCCACCACTGCATCTTTAAAGAAATAAAATAATTTACTATTTACAATAGCAGAAAAGTCCTCTGGAACTTTCTAGTAGGGGAAGGCTGTCAGGAAACACAGGGTTTACTGTCGGAATTACTAGATGGCACTCAATATTTCCAGACAAATCACTCACTTTCATGGAAAAGCTTCATCCATTTTTTGAAGAGAGGGAAAAAAAGAGTAAAAGTATTTATTTGTATCAAGAAAATAACCTGTCAGAACAGTTTAAAGACAGCAGTGCATGGTAAATAGCATCTGCTGTTTTTAAATAGCAGTCTCATGACCTGTTTCAACTTAGTGGCAGACAAAACAGGGTAAGAAGAAAAAATACAGAAGAGAAATTCAGTGGCAAGGAGTTTGAGGAAAAAAATGTTTAATTTCTTCTAAGACACTGTCAATAACTTCTGAAGATGCAAACTCCTGACCTGAATGAAAAATTATCTACAATAATATCCGACTGACGTACAGCATCAGTAGCAAACTATGCAGTAACACAAGCAGCATTTAATCCATCAAGAAAATAAATGACACGAGCAACAAAAAGGGATTCAGAGCAGTTTGGTTGCATTTTCACATCAGGAAAAATATGTTTCCTCAGGCTGATGAATGGGTCATGCTTTGGCCCCTGAGGATGTTAGTGGCAAGCAGGCAAATGTCATCTGAAGGGGATGAGCTGACTGAAAATCATCTCCTGGCCCACAAAGGCTTTAAATGCAGCAACAACAACCATGATTATGGAACGCCGCCTCCTTTGTCACTGGTTTGTTAGCCCACTTTCTCCCTACCTTTATCGTGCTGTTCTCGGAAGTCTAAATAAATGCAGTATTTGTAGCAAATACTTTGGCTGCCCTATTGTGTGTGCTTCAACAATCTGCATTCTTGTCCTCCTATCTCCAGAGGTATCTCTACCCCGTGGAGGATCTTTTTCCATCCCTGGGAAGTCCCTTGTGAACTCACACAACTGATTTTTGGCCCATTACTATTTTATTGGAACGGTTATTTACCCCATCTAGTTGTTCTGTGTTTTATTAATTCTGTTGTTTTGCACTGTTCTTACTTGTGCAGTCTCTGCATGTTCCAGCATCTCCTCGAATTCCTGGTATTCTTCATCATCAGGTTCAGCACCAGAGAGTCGGGCCGCCCTCGCCATAAAATACGGAGGCAGCTCTCCAATGGCTGTGCCAGCACCCTGGGAAAAGAATAATTCTGATTTATTTTCATGGTCATTCTTAAATAGGAAACATGTGACATGCACAGTCCCGTGGACATTTCAAATGATTCAAAGTGATGAGACCAGCTGCTTTGAGAAGTTTGCTTTTATCCGTCAGGCCAAATTTCTCCCCATTTCAAACATAACACCATTCCTTTGAAACCCCACTTTCCCCCTTTCCTTCTTTAGCCACATTCAGTTTCTCTCAGCACGGACTATCACGCTGCAAGGCAGTGGCTCCCGAGCTGCGGTCCGCAAGGTCAGAACGACGCGATCCGCGCACCTCTGGGGCCCTGCAGAGTGGCGCGCTGCCCGGCTCCGGCAGAGCTCCGCAGCCGGTGGCCAGCTGCGCCGGGGAGGCCGTAGCGCTGGGGAGGCCGTAGCTCGCCGCTGCGCTGCAGCCGCAACGCCGGCCAGGCCGGGGGCCCCGGCTATCCCACACGATCCCTGACTCAGCACAGCGCTGCCATCTCACCCCGCCGCATGATGCCAGACACATTTGTCGGCATGTGACAGACCTCGCTCCTGAGCGGCTTTCAAAATAATCCGGGAACTCCTCCCCAGTGCCGTCATGTAGTTTACTTGTTCAGTCATGAGACTTTGTGCAAGTGTTTATTAGAAAACAGGCTCGAGTTTTACTACGGCTATGAGCAAGGAAATTAAGGTTAAGCAGAGCTTGATCTCGAGTTTTCTCTCTCCTTTAGATGGAATAAAGAAAGCCAAGAGAACGCGAGATGAAAGCATGGTTGCTTTCTCACCACAGGAAAATTATATTTGTTTTCTCAGGACATCAAATGACTCATTTCGATCTTGCGGGTAAATGCAACTTTAGCTTAACCAAGGGAAAAAAGAAAAGAGAGCGAGCTAAGATTGAACATATGGATAAACAGAGGCTAATGACACAGGAACTGGGATTCAGCTCAGAATGGTTTAAATATAGGACAGGTAACAGTACAATAGCTGGGCACCACACGGGAAAAGAGCAAAAACTGAGCTACGTGCAGATGGCTTTTCTTTCTTAGGGTCAGTTGTAACAAACGCTTTTCTATTCCTTTGAAGCAATGTGAAAGCTTTTCAGTTTCCTTTGTTCTTGCTCTATATGCAGCTGCAAGACAGGGAGAATTCCAGCTGCTGTGGGTATTCCAAATCAACAGGTTGTGGTTTTCAATACCACTGCTCTCTGCAGTTGCCCAAAATGTTAAATTCTCAATTTAAGCATATGAAGTGCAGAGCCTCGTATGTTTATGCTCATGTTTTCCACAGAAGAAAAATTTAAACGAGTGCAACAAGCTGAACTGCATTAATCTGTGTATTTCTAGCACAAGGGCAGATAAGCCTGAAAACAGTAGCAACCTCGTTTCAGAAAAATTAACTTGAGGTTATGTTCTCGGGTGATGCAAGAACAAAAAGTCACATTGCTTCTCCGGGCTCTGCCAATTTGCTTTGGCTTCATTTTGTTAACGGAGGAAGAGGTTCGCGTGCGTGTACTGGACATGAACTTTCTTTAAATTGGATAAGTCACATGCTCATTATTACAAAACATTTCAGAAGTGCAACAAAAATCATATGATTTCATGTGTGCTGCAAGTAGGTTCCTTAAGTGCATTTAAAAAAAAGCAGCAATTAAGTGATCCAAAGCAATAACTATTTAACTGCTTTTTATAGCATTAACTGTCCATTTTCACCATTTAACTTTGAATGCCAGTTTTACATGGAGATCCCTTGGACTAACGACAAATTGGAAAGGCAAACGGTGATCAAAATTCTTTTACACAAATACATTCAGAAAAGGAAAATGGGAAATTACTCCACTAGAAAGAGTCTTTTAAACACATTTTATCCTGGTCAGGACACAGGCCGCCAGTTCTGCTAATCCTAAGCAATTAAACATTTTTATTCTTTCCCCTTATTTCTTGTAAAAGACAAAAAAAAAGCTGCAACATATTAAAAATGTAGGGCACTATTGAATTCCTGGTCCCTGTGGGATGGAAGGCTGTGAAAACTGGCATGCACCTAGCAGATTGTTTCTGAGAGTCCTTCTGCAGGCCAGGACTGGTGGAG
This sequence comes from Tetrax tetrax, assembly GCA_009806455.1. Lineage (NCBI taxonomy): Eukaryota > Metazoa > Chordata > Aves > Otidiformes > Otididae > Tetrax > Tetrax tetrax. Next base: position 13,582 of record WHYT01000188.1, read on the forward strand.
CCAATTTTAATAGTGACTGAAAAACGCATCATTTTCATTTCACCTAATAATTCCTTAGATACAGTGATATTTAATCCTCGTAACACTTATTATCAGCAAAAATGGCTATCGCTGACGTGCAGGGGACTAGTAATGATTTTAATCTCTGGAAAATACTGTACCTGGTTAAAGTTGGCTGAAACAGCCACTGATGTTTTTGTGATCTGAATCAAATCCCTTGTGCAGATAAATCCTGGCATTCAGACCTTGCAGGATACTTAGTCTGGGCAGCTTTATAGTCAGAGGTCTGCAAAGTCCCCGCTGGGACCGTCCTGCTTTCAACATTTCACATGAAAACTTATATTGCTACCACCCTCCTGTCTCCCTCCAAACAATCAAGGAGATTGGCCAGATTTCACTTTGGAGCCTTTCAACATAATTTAACTTTACAAGTCTAAAGGAAACAGGGTGTCGGTGGTGTTACACCTATTCCTCACAGGGCTCCATGTGCTGCATTAGGAGAACATCTGTATACATCCAATAATTAGTATTTATCCAGCATTTATTATAGCTTCAGATTTTAGATCTAATTAGAAGTTGCTGTTTCTATTACCAAAAAAAAAAACCCAAAACAACCCACAAAACAAAAAGAAACAAACACATTTTCTGAGGTCATTCAATCATACCCAGATTAGGAATTAAATTTAATATTCCCAATTTCAGTTTAAAAGCAGAATTTTATTTTTTTTTTAACCTAAGGTTTTGATTTGCAAAAATCAGCCATTACACTTTCTGGAAGTCACCATTACTTTCCTGTTAAGTGGACTCTCGGTTTAAGAGTGGCAAAATAAAAAATAAGTTTCTTCAACAGCTTCCATTAAAAAGTAAACTGGAATTAGGACAAAAGAAACATACTGGAAGAAGCAGCAGCAATTGCCAACTTGATTTGGCTTACAGGAAATTAGCAAGCAATGTTTATGTACTCATGAAACATTCCAAGAAAGCATAACATTACACTAGACACCACTGGTAGACAGAGGATGCTCCCAAGGGAAGAGCTAGTGGAGACAGAGTTCACTGAAAAGGTAGCTGACAGGGAATTTGAAGGCGAGAAGAAGGAGGGAGAAAAGAGAGGGATATAAACGCTCCGGCTCAGCCCTGTTCCCTTGTCCTCTCTCCCCAGCCTGAACCAAGAAACGCAGCTGAAATCAGAGACTGAAGGTACCATTTGTTCTCCCTCCTGGCTGCGCAGGACACAAGCTTTCAATGCGTATAGCTATGAACTCATTTCTAAACTACTTAATTCTCATCATACTTCAGTTATTTTACATGCTGAAGATTAAGCAATGGATGTTTACTCTGAGCCACATTTTTATTTTGCAACCCTAGAAACGTAATTGTAAATTCCATTTTTATTACTCTAGTCTCCATTAAACAAACTTAAGCAGGAGGAGACCAGGAAGAAAATAAAAACAAATCTTGTATTTATGGTCTTATAAGTACTTGTACGTTTAGCTGTTTATCAAGCGTTCAGACAATTCTGTCCTCTCATTAGAAAGAGTGAAATTTAAGACGTACTTCGCTTCTTGAGATGGCTGTAAATTCACTTTCTCTGTTACTATTTTGACTTCGGTGCTGCTACACTTTACTTTGGTCTGTGATGTGTACAGCCTAACTAATTTTTGTAGGTAACAGCCAGTGATAATTTTAAAAGTTGTTGTGACCAAAGCTGCCTTAATATATCTGCTCATATGATGAGAAAGAACACAAGGGCAAACATCAGATACCACGTATTTTCAGAATTTCCCCTCTCCATATTTGAATTGGACAACCAAGAATTTAATTATTAAATCAGTCAGAACAGGAAGTCAGTAGTAAAATAAAGTTAATTTGGCATGCTGTTCACAGCAGATGCATCTGTGTAAACTGCAATTCAAAATAATCTACACGTAATGAAAAAAACATCTTAACTAACCAAAATCCTCCCAAAATCAAACTTCTATAAAAAGCTGCAGAACACACACACACAAAAAGAAGGAAAATGGAAAGGAAGTTCCAATGACAGCGTTTCCTAAGACTCTGATTCACTTAAAAACTAACCTGTTTTCCTGTTTTAAGTCAAATGTTTGCCATGATGGAAACAGGCAAAAAAATAAAATATATAGAGTGCTGTGCGGCACATTTTTATTTAATCTATTGATGCTCCCCAGAAAAACATCTCAGCTATGATATTAGGACCCAAGTCCATTGTATCAGTAACCGCAGCTTCAGCCAAGCTACAGGCTCAAAATCTTTGAAATTATTTGTTGTTTAACTGCACGCAGTGTAAGACCTGACAGCTGCAAGATCATTTGGGATGCAGATACCCTTTCTGAAACTTACCTTTTACATCAGCAGCTTTGAAGCACATGAGCATTTGCTCCCAGCATTTAGAAAAGTGGTCAGCATGGCAGCTGATAAAAGCCAGCCCAGTAATACCCTATTACTTCTCTTTAAGGTACATGAAAATTATCCATGGCTAGAAGGTTGATTGGGAAAGCATCTCTTCACATGGCGGATCTACCTGTTGCTGTTGGCAGTGTAAGGCATCATTATTTTGATAATTCAGGATTTGTGTGTGTTGCTGAACACAGAAATTAAGTGCATAAATTAAAACTAAGTTTTATAAAGCAAACCTTACCCACATGCAGGCCTCCAGCCTGACTTTTGAGATGATAGCCCACAGAGAGATGGATCCTTCAGCTGGCTCCTCATCGGGGCAGACAATTTGATCGGGGTAAGGGGGCTCGGGAAAATTCACTGAGTTACATTCATAAGCAGCAAGAGTCACTGATGCTATGTGTGGACCCTGAAAAAACACAAGTAATTTCAAATGCATTTTATGTCAGTTAAAAGTTAAAATTAAAATTCCACATTTGTCCCTGATGCAAGGGAACTTAGGCTAAAACTTAGTGTCTCTCACTTTGGCCATTAGTAATGTTATAGATGTAAAACGTTGGGGCTTTTTTAGACCATCTGAAGTGCAATGTTGAGCTATTAATGCTCTTTTAAAAAAAAAAATAAATCCTTCTTGTGATCTACTAAAAACATTAAGGAGCCTTTTGCCATACCATTGTACAGTATTATGAGATTGCCAAGGAGAAATAAGAATCCTTATTTTTTAAAAAGCAGGAAAATTTTCAAAACTTTAAAATGTTCTCCTTGAGATATTTATGACCTACAGCTTTATTGGAGCAGGTGTTTTCCCTACTGTTGCTTTTAAAGGATCAAGGCATTTAAATTCTATGTTAATTTTTTTTTCCATGACTGGTACTTTATGACATCTGACAGTGGACCTTCTTAACTTTTGGATCTTTCTCCAAAAACCAGTTTTTTAATTTATGTCAGTTTTTCTGCTTATACAAGAAAGTGACCTTACTGCTGCTTGCTATAAATGGTTTGAAATATAATTCAAAACTTAAATGTTATTTAAATGCCATATAATCAAATTACTTCTAGTCTCCATCTTACATTAAAAGATTTTTTTGGACAGACCTCCAAATAAAACTAGTATAAAAATCTATTCAGGAATTAAACTGCTACATACTTAAACCTGAAAGAATTGCCATTATTTTAATATAAAAGAAATTAGAAGCAATTCAAGCAGTCTGTGGTCTGAACACTAGACGTGATAGCTAAAAAAGAAATCACTTAGCAAAAGGT
>WHYT01000188.1:17282-44825 GCA_009806455.1 Tetrax tetrax
AGAAGAAAAAAAAAAAAAAAAAAAAAAAAGTTCTGAGTTAAACTAAAATCTTTTCATAAAGTCACAGATTATAATAAATTTTAAAGTTTTCTTTACGTGCAGAACAAATTACACAAACTGTAACTTCTGCTGTTAATTATTTAATGAGTTTTGACGTCATGTTGGGAAACATATTGTCAACAATTTTCTTCTACGTTTTTTAAACGGGCCATTTAAACCAAATCAAAGCTCCATTTATTACAGAGTTAGGAGGGAAAGTGCGACCGACCATCAGCACTGCCATTCCTGCACCAGGCTTCCAAGCCCACTTTGAAATGCAGGAGCCAGAGCTGGAGTCAGAGGACCCTGCAGGCTTCATTTGCACATTAAAGGGTGGAATTCCACAGCAGGTCTCACACAAAAGTTGAAGCTCCACTGCTTTTTCTAGACTTGCTGGGAAGAAGATTTTAGTTGGGTTCACTCGCATCAACATTTCGGGTCCCACTGAAGAGAGCAGAGCACTGGATTTATGCCTTGAAACTGTGGCAGTGAAATAAGCATGTTGACAAAAAATACCAGTTATATTTTTCTGTATGACAGCTGGGAGTACTGTCGTCATATGTAAACAATTCAAAATAAAATCATCCTTCTGGCATGCAACTGGTAAAAGACAAGCTGCTCTGATACCAAGCAAATTCTTTTATTTATTCCTTGTTGCTTTACAGGAGAGTAATTCAAAGTGCACGGGCATCCCGTGGATTCTCTGAATACAGAGATGCAGCCCGCTGAGATGATCAATGAGGCACAGTCTCTCTTGAGAGAAAAAAAAAAAAAAAAGTTCATTGAAGTAAAACTGAAAAAGGGAGGATCCAGAAATTGGCACGCAAGAGTGGTTTTGATCTGGAAGGGAGACCAGGGAACGGATGAGTGAACCAATGACTAATAACGCGTACTAGCGACGTGTCTGCAGGCCCCGGTGGCAATGAGCTCCTTTTGGTGCTTGTAGCAACATCAGCCCCGTCCCCAGCAGCTTCATATCCAAACAAATAATGTATCTCTACTTTACTCATCAAGGACAGGTGAAAAGAGAGAGTTGAAACTTTCCTAAAATTGTAAAGTACGTTTATGGCAAACCTGGGAACCTCCTTCTCCACCACACTCTGAAACTTAGGGAATGCAATCCCATCCCCTGCTTGCCCCTCCCCAGCCTGACAGCTACCTTGGGACAAAACCATCTCAAGCCATCTTCCTTAAATAAATGGTTTTCACCTGCAGAAATTTGCAATAAAATTCTCTTGAACAGCAAATTTGCATGGAGGAAATCCCCACGTACTTGAGTTGTAAATGACCATCTCCTCCGTTCCCCTGAGAGTGAGGGTGAAGGCGCTGCCAAGGCAGCGAGACACGGTGTGTGAATCAAGAAGTATGGTTTTCGGTTCCACAAAATTTGGAAGCGATACCACACTACAGTCTAACTACAGCCAGCTGCGATGGGAGACTGTTAGTTTCAGTTTTATAACAGTAAGAGACAAATTTAATCGCTACTATAGTGAGGCCCCCACGCCCTCGCAAGGTTTCGGTGACGGCATTACCAGCGTTTCTTCTCCAACGGCACACAGGGTTTGTAGAGGAGACCATCAAACCTCAGGAGAGCAAGCAATGACAAAATACCTAACAGGAGGTTGCTGCATGAGCTTTTTGCCACGAGCAGCTTCTCTCAACAGAATTGCCATCCTTGAAATGGCTTAATGGTCTCAAAACATTGCCTCCCGTTAAGAGAGCTCTCCCAGTCTCCACAAACGTCTGCAAAAGGAAAAATGTTACAAGTAGCTGCCAATGGAAAAAAAGGCATTTCACAAAGCGGCTGTAAACGGCCCATGAGCCACCTGAAGACTACGCCAATTGAACATCATTCTTCCACTGCAATGTAAACAATTCTATAATGGAAAAAAGTTGGAATTATGGAACCCACAGAAGCCACATTTTAACTGGAATAAGAAATAAAGCATAAACGGTTCATTTAGAGTGATGAAGTGTGGAGTATTGGAAGTCGGAGTGAGCCAAAGGAAAGCAGAACAATCCAGTGTCCTCCCCTGGCAGCGGAGCCCAGCTGTCCTGCTGGTCAACTGGACAACGTCTCGCAGCTTGGCAGGCTGCACGCAACATCTCTGACATCTGCTTTTGTTCTAGCTCAGCTTGGAAAGCTTACACAGAGCACGATACTTCCACAAAGCCCTGGTTACCAAGCACCTCAAAACAATGGTTGGCTAAACAGGACACGGGTGCAATGGGGACGGGGGAGGAGGAAGAGTGGGAGGGTGGCTGGAAGTTTCATAACAGAGGTGCCATTTTGCTTTATATTTAGCAATAGTGATGGTTTAACTCCGAATGGAACAGGGAGCCAACTTTAGATAGGCTTTAGGTGCCACCTTTGGAAAACCCCAGTCAATATAGACTCAGATGTTTTCTCTATACTTCTCTCTGTGTCAGGAGGATTAATTCTCATACAATTTTTTAATCCTCTTCGCAAATAATACCTCCTCCACCCTCTCCTCCTCCTTCTCCACGTGGGGCCGCAGTAAATACTCAGTGTTTTGCCTCTCTGCAATAGCTCCCTTTATTTCAACACTTTGGGAAAATCTTTCTTTGCCTCCCCTTCCCAAAGCAATCCCTTTCTTTGACTCTATCTGCAGTTCTACCTTTGAAAAGCGCATTTGCGAAATGACTTCAAACCCTGTCATACCAGACAACAAATACTAAAACCAGGCGATTTAGTAGACGTGCTGCTTGCCAAACCAGGAAGAGTCACTGAAATTCAAGGCATGTAAGATCCTGAACACCAACTGTCTTTCCCTCACCCTCTTCCAGTGTTTTTTTTTTTTTTTTCTTTTAAATTGCAGGAGGCACTAACAAGGGCTAACAGAGAAGAAATTGAGAAACATTCTGCTGACACGGGTGAGAAACATTTGCTTGCCACTACTGACGACCAGAAGGAGCCTGTGGTTAGGCTGGAATGCGATTTGTTAGAAATATCTGTACAATTTAGAAATCAAACAAGACAAGATCTGGTCATCAAGATCAACTCAACATAAATCTATTTTTTAGCAACAGTAATTTAGGGGAGTTTGGAAATCCCTATCTACACAACCCTAATGTCTCATAGAAGGTAACCTCGAACTTGAACTCGCAGGCCTTGAGAGAAGTTTTAGTTCAGTGACTGAAGGCACCCAAGTTAGAACAGACACTGCTAATCCTTAGAAATAAGTTGCTTTAATTGTTGTATTATGAAATTGCTAGAAAGTCTAATCTTTTTATCTATAAGTTATGCTTAGAAATTAATCGGTGCAAGTAGAAAGAGATGGCAGGCACATGTTAAAAAAAAAAAATCAAGACGTTAAAATCCTTAAAAACATGCTGACACGTATAATGCTTACAACAGAAAAGTCTTTACCATAAGGGAAAATGACTGAATATCCAATTAAAAATGAATCATATTTTCACATTATTAATCATTCTGTGCACTTAGACCGTGAACACGATTAAAGCTATAAACAAACTCCGTATCAAGTGTTGGTTTCTCACATGCCCCTTCACAGAAGAGCCATCCTACTGAAGTGTCACGAGCACACAAACAACTACATCTAATTTTAACCTTTTATTTTGGGGGGAAGATATAATTTTAGACTGGCTCTAATTTAGAAAAATTTCACAAGGAAAAGTGATATGTCTGCCAGAAGGAAAAATATGACACTGAACTCACTGCTGAACTTAAGCACTAAAAATCTGCTTTCCTCCATGGATACTCAGCTTTTCATCCTGGGTTCAAGACTCAGCCCTTCCATGGGGGGGAACATGTCCTGCTATATTTGATTAAGATAAATTGGAAAAACAAAAGCTTGTTCTCATGGGAAACATCCTGCAAGCATTGCCCCAGGCTGCGACTCATCTCATACTTATCTATGAAGTCATTACACCTCTCAAGAAAGTAACACCGAGTTACGGCATCTTTTTTATCTTCAAGAGCAGTGGACAACTACCCACAGAGAAAACTGCTCTGTGATTAAGAGGGAAATGTTTGATCTGGAGGTGGCTAGTAAATATGTCAATCTAGTCTGTCTGTCTGTGTTAGAAGATTAAAACGTCTCGTGATTTTATATAACGTCTGGTATGCAGTGCTGGCGGTAAATCGGGGCTCCGAATGAAGAGGAATCCCATACCTAGAGCATCCTCAAGTGACACACACATCCATCAAGCGGTCAGGGCTAGTTTTAGCAGACCGTCACAGCATTTCAAGCGATGTATTAATTTTTACAATCATGTGTCTGTTAGCAAGTTTCTATTCCCACTTCAGTCAGCCTTGCCCCACAGCGCAGAGCTGATGGAAATTCCAAACGATGAGCCACAAGCTCTGAATATGACTGAACAAGAACCACCAAGGGAGCAGGCACGTGGTACCACTGCGTGCATAACAGGGCCACGTTGCTACTTTGAGTAATGTGAAAAGCAGATGCTTTGAAAAGCTGTGCCCACACTACTTTCTATAGGAGCAGACTCATGTCAGGAAAGGCACTATTGGAAGAATCCAAGTTTATGCTCTGGTGCTGACAGAAGACAAAAATAATCTGTCAGCATTCCCTCCTTGCCCTTCCCTAGCCACCCACTTATTATTTCTGAAAAATAAATCTAAGCATCTATTCCAATTGACACTAGTAGTGATGATTGGCTTTAAAGTCTCCAATTAGAGATCGTCTTGCACTGTTATCGTTATTTCCAGCCTGCTCAAGGAAGCAGTGACATGAAAAGTATAAAGTTCAGGCTGTGCATAAAAAAACTGAAATGAGCAGAGATTCCAAGGGTGTAAACGAGGAGAAAGCACAACATGACCTCGCAGCAGAGCTATGAGACACAGAACCAGTGATTAGGAAGTTGAGAGCAGATAACGAAAACAAGGAGTCAGCATCTAGAAGGTAAAGTCCATCAACCTGCAGAAGGAAGAAAAAGGTGTACCGATCATCTAGCTCCACAGCTTGGCGCAGGTTCAGATCACTACGGTTGGCCAAGATGCTCAATATAACTTAAATATTAATATGGCATCAGTATTTTGTGGACTTCTGAGAAGTCGCGGCAAGGTAGCTAACCCTGCACGGACGGAGGCGCTTCACATTAGCTGTTTACTGCTGCAGTCCCAGCTTCAGATAAACCCTCCAGACGCTGACGTACACCGCTCTCAGCGGCACTGGAGGCCATATATGGAACTCCCAGTCACACCATTTCGGGCTCTGACTCATGAGGTCCGGCAATTCACGGTGGGGCAATATGGGAGGTTATTGCTTCCAGCTGTTCCAGCAGCCCCTGCGCGGGAGGTTACCACCCTCGGCGCGGGACAGCGGGACCGGCCGTGTCTGCTCGCTAGCTGCCAGGCTTGCACCCAGAACTTAAACCACCATCGATTGCAACTCAGCAAACTAACCCAGCAGTCTGGGGAACTGAGGCTCAGTCCACAGTCTCTCAGACTGAGCTGCAGCAGTCGAAGGGATTGCTCTTCCACAGCATAATCCAAACCAGAGGCGCGGGTGTTATTCTCTGCAGGTATCCGACACGTACAACAACACTGGGTGCACTTAGAGGGACTAAGACTCCAACTGAACACTTTGCTCCTTGAAAATGCCATTTTTCATCTCAGACTTTTTAAATGCAAACAAACCACAAGAAGATTTAAGAAACACCCAGGTTACACAACTAATCTGGCAGCAGTGTCCAGTTTAATTCACTGGACCCTTCCAGTCCATCAGTGCATTATTAATATCGATGCTGCAGTTTCACGCAGAACAAAGCCCTTGTGAGCTGTAGGCAGGAGTTCCTGTCAAGAGATGGTTAGCAAAAGTTTTGTTTTTTTTTTTCCAAGTTATATGTTGATTCAAGTATTCCAGGATGTTTCAGTTCATTGTAAAAAGCTTAGGACAGCTGGAGGAAGTAGGTTTAAAGGCATGAAGGAAACAAATGAAAGAGTAGGATTCACAAACAACCCTCACACAAACAGGATCCATTTCAACTTACTTTAGAATTAATTTCTGTCTTCTGCACCCACTATGTATTTTTCTTTCAACTACCTTAACAAGTCAATAGCAGTAATCTGAGCACAGATATCAGACAAAACCATTTTTTGTTTCATTTGTTTTAGGCTTGCAAGTTGACATGTGAACTGAAGAACAGTATGGACTGAAAATGAACACCTCACTTAACAAAAATAATTCAGCGCTGGAAAGGGGAGCACTGCTGCACCCTCTCACCTGGCTGAGGCAGCTCAGCTTTTGTTTCTCAGGTTTTCCTTTACACACAGGACCCACAGGTTTCTGGGTTACTCACACTAGAATGATCCACATGCAAAGAGCAAAACTCCTCCTCAAGCTGACAATCACTATGAAAATACTCCTTATTAAAGTCACAAGTAAATAAATAGAGAAAAAAAAATGAGAATAAGTTCTGTGGATTTCTAAATTCTTCTACTTCATAAAAGTGGAGTAAGTCTTGTTTTGTGAGCTTTTCTTTTTAGAAGCACTTTAGTAATTTTATCAGGAGTCTCCTTACAAGCTCAGCTCCTGGAATCAGGCAACTAAAAGGAATTAAGTTTGATTTTTAAAAGTTTTTAGTAGTCTTGGCAAGAAAAGGTTTTTTATTTGTGGGTTTTGGGTCTGTTGTTGTTTTTTTTTTTTAATTATTTACACTGACAATATTTTTTTTTTTAAAGGTAATGGCCTCATCATTACACAAGGTGCCTGGATTTTAAATCTTCAGATTCTAACCTAAACCAGTTCAGATAGGGCCACAACAGGACTCATTTCAGCTGCAAACTACCACACTTTCAGGAGGCCAGAATGTGACCCCTCACCAAAGCCAAACCCTGGAACCAATTCAGAACAAAAGCGACACAGTGAACCCTGAAGCCCAGATAAACTAAAACTGGCCCTCTAAAGCCAGCGCTGTCAATAAGGACACTGTCCTTTCAACTCACTTCTCTTTAAAGAGGGTTTTCAATTCTTTTTCATGGCCTGAAATTATCGCCATGCTCTCCTCCACGCTGCTATAGAACACCCCAGTAGGAATTAAGTGACAAACCCACATACTGCAGTTCTGAAAAAATCCGAACTCTTGCGCGACCTCCGCACACAAAACATTCCTATTGTACCTCACGTTTCCTGTTTGTGCTAGTCCACAGCCCGGCCGCCACTGAAAACCTTTTCAGCAGTTGCTCCACTTGGCTCTATCAGCAAGCAAGCAGAGATCCATATTTAAGAAACAAAAACACAAACAAATGCAAACAGCCAAGCTCGCTCTGCACTTTTGACCTGGGAGGAATCCGCTCCCATTCATCCCCCACCATTACGGAGTATAACAGGCCATACACAGAAGGGACATTTATCATCCGCTTCTCGCGCAAGACTCTTTGACAGGCATTAATTCTAAGCTGATTTTGTTTGCCTCGGCCGCATCTTTTGCAATCCATTTGCCAGAGTTGAACTGAAACCAAATCACGAGGCCAGGCGTTGCGTGAAGATGGCAGCGGCGGCGCGGGCCCAACCAAGCGCTCCACCTTGCCGTCCCCCGCTGCCCACCGGCCCTCCCCCAGCTCATTCCGTTCATTTTGTGGCAGCAAACAGACCTCTCCAAGATGTTCAAATGCAATAAATTCCTGACGAGTTACCCTCAGTCCTCTTCTATTGGTAATTAGGTGATTCATGCCATTTTAGTTTAATATACCACCAGTAGAAGAGCAAATGTCTCAAGACTAAGAAAAAAAAAAAAAGTACTGTGCTGCTAAAAACAGTATTTAGAGTCATTAATCATAATAGTTTTATTTCCTACAGAACCACATCATGATTACTATTTTTAAATTGTTGTTTTTAAAGAATTGTGAAAAACCTTTAATGGACTTTGGGAAAATAAGCCAGCAGAATTGTTTTGAAAGTGTCAGAATAAAAAGGATTTTTGGAAGAATGGCCTGCTTCCCTGTTTCTGCACTGAAGATCTGCTCTGTGCCAGCCCGGAGCTCAGTGCCAATTTGCAGCACGAGAATTGTTTCCCAAAAAGCCATGTCAAATGTTACATTCAGTGCTGGCTACAACTAAGGAAGCAGCATTAAACTAGGAACTAATACAGCAAACAATGTTCAGATGCTTAATAATATATAGGAAGTTCTTGAATCGCAGAAATAACAATAAAAATCCTATTTCTGAACTAACTGCCTTGACCTCTCCCTCCTAGACAGAGATGTATGCAGCAAGAATGTGCTGGTGAGCAACAAAATCCAAATCAGATGTGAACCAATATTAACCAGGGGCAGAAATACCCCCCCCCAACTGAGGCTGTAAAATCTCCTTTAAGCAAACCGTTTCCAAGTACTCCCCGGTCAGCTAACCCCAGGAACTCTCCTGGCACTTGAATTTATGCCGCTGCAAAAAACAGCTGGTGAGAGATGCTCTGAAGAATCCAGACAAATGACAGTTTTCAACACTGGAAAAAACAGCTACCCAGGCCAGGGAAAGCAAACACCCAGAGCCATTCATATACTGCATCTATTGCATAACTGCCCCTGTGATCTGCCCAGCCAACAGCCCGCGCTTAGGAACTGTGCGATGTGAAAATAGTTGCATGTGGTAAGTGGAGGGTTATATTTTTAAAGAGATGCACCTGTGTGACAGCTGAAGAAGTTCAGGCGCGCTGTCTGAACAGGTGCCTACATGCCATCCATTCCTCCCCCCGGCCCTCCACGGCAGAGACAACACTGCAAGCATCAACAGGAGCTCAGCAGCACACGGGTGGGCCCACGAGCATTGTTCTCTAAGCATGTAATTGCATTCCCAACAATCTCACTGTATACAGGTTTAAAATGAGCAATTAATTAAAAGCAATTTAAAAACACTTACTGAGTCTATTCTCTATTGCCAGCAAAGCCACGCACTAAAGCAGAAGGGGATTTGCTGCTTTGTAACTTTTCATTTCTTTGAATCAATTTAAGAATAAGTTTTACCATAATGAAGAAATGTAATTAAGTACATGGAACATGGAAAGTAGACATACATTAATGTGAAAGTTAATATAGCAGGTTCCTCGCTTAACTTATTGTATTGCTACTTTTAGAGGCAGCTGCTGCACAACTAACAGTGCAAATTAGTTGAAAACTCCTCCTTTTTGAAGGCTGGAGCTCCCAATGGCATTGTTTCCAGGTGGGTTAAATCCAGTATACTATTCTGTAATAATTTACCCCTAAAAGTTGCACCAACAGTCTTGAGTTGGTACTCTGTTCCCTTTCACCCCAGGTGCAGCTCAAACGGCGGTGACGTTAAGCAGCGTATTACCACACGGACAGCCTGTTACACACAGATGGTGCTGATACAGCTCTACGACAAGAACATTAACAGTTCAGGTACTTAAAATGGCAACGCATTGTTTTACAACACATGGTAAAACTTGCGTTTTTACACTCCCACTGCCATCTACTGGCTGCAAAGCCACATGTATTCCACCGAGCCTTCAAAGCCCAGAAAGTGCAATTGCCCTAAATTTCCAGCCCATGCTAGTCACTAGATCTCGCACAGGGGAAAAGAGAAAAATGAATCTTTGCTTCTCTTTCTTCCTACACTCACCACCTTTATGGAATTCCCTCAATGTAACAGAAATATGCTTATCTGCCTTACAGATTTAAAGCAAACAGGTATTTCTCCTGTATTGTTACACAAGATGTCGAAGATATATTTTTATTACATTTTACTCTATAATCACCTTCTAATTATTCAGTGCAATCTATTTTGTCTGTTTTGTTCCCTCTAACACAGTTACATGAAACTTTGCCTCATACATTCCAAATAAATACCTTCATTAACAATACTAACCTAGATTTCTTTTCCTAGGTGATGCATCTCCCTGTGATCTTTGGAAGGCTGTTCACCTCTCATACAGCCATCACAAACTACATTGATGAACCAATACAGCAGTTCTATTTTGTATACACAGTACTTTAATATTAGCTCAGGTCATGGCCTAAATCTATCCACTAGACTCACATATAGGAAAACTTCAGTGATATGTTACAAAATTTAATTTATTTTCTATAAAAGTAATTTAGAACTATTTAAACATATAGATTTTTGAAGAGAGAGTAAAAGAAAGGTCAATTAATTCCACCTCCGTCCCAGAAAAAAAAAGAAATGGCACTGTCTTATGAAGACTTCATGTGACAAAATCATCTTGGAGTGGCCTAGGGTATAAAATGACAGCACTCTTGCCACCCTGTGTCAGATCAACATACAGCAAAGACACACTACCCACTTTCAAATATAGTTTAGAAATGGTGGATAACATTTCTTAGTTACTAGATTTCTGACACAACATGTGTCAAAATGAATAGGAACTGTATAGTAAGCTCTCCAAACTGCTTCAAGAGGATTTCTAAACACATGAAATCTTTTGGTTAGAGGAGATCTAACGTTGACTCTCACTGGTTGATAGCCTAAGAAAATATAAAAGATGCAGAACAAGATGAAAATCTATCATTTAAACAGTTTCTACTTGCTAATTTAAATAATGATCAATTCATTCCTGCAGCAAACCTGGAACTGCTTTCCTTTCCCTTTCTCTCTCTATCCTGCTGAATATGTGGTGATCCCGTCCTGCTGCATTTTCACACCCACTCTAGGCTGGCAGAGAACTCAAGCTGAGCTGATTTTGTGAGCGCGACTCCACGTCATGCAGCATTCAATGCCTCAGCGAGGCAGAGCACCCTGGTTCGGGACTGACGATTTTGACTGATAGTCCCCCTGTCCAGCCCCTGTCTCACTGTCCCCAAGCTATTAACAGCATCGTCTCCGCAAGTCAGAGATCTGCACACTGTCAGTTCACTGCTGGCTAAGCACCATCCAGTGTTACATAAATATGCTCAGACCCTGTGTTCATCAGCTTTACTGAATTTCCATTTCCAATCATTTAGACTGACAGCAATATTTTCACCTAAAAGGCTAGGCATGCATAAACTTGCTTCTGTTTAGCAATAGTTTCTTCTCTCCCGCACTTTCTGCCCGCACAGTCTTTAGGAGAGAAGCTACGCTAAGAGTAAGCCTGCCTACTGCAATTGCAGCCCATGCAGATACCATTTGATCCAACAGGCATTGCCCTGCTGTGTGGAAAAGCACGAGTTTCTTGTTTCTTGTAGTGTTTTCTGTGTTATTGTTAATGATTAAAGCCCTTCTGAAAGTAAACATCTGTAACCGTTCCAAATACAAGATGACATTTGTTGCATAAACTGGTTTTAATTATTTTGTGGCCATGAATCCTTTTCTTAAATCCAGGACAGTGGTTTCATAAACAAGGAACTAATCCAATGGCCAAAAGCAAAACACACCCAAACATTTCCCTAACTTTCCTAGCTAAGTTGAGATAAACAACATCATACAAATTTTCAGAACAGATATTATTTTACCTTTGTAGACAAACATTTTTCTTACTATTATTTTCAAAGCAAAATTAATACAGACTCAACTTTAAAATAGCTGCCTATTTCAGTGGTTTCAGCTAGAAAAACGATCATTTTAAGCTACTACAAGAGTGTGCTGGGAAATTTTAAATGGAAACATTTGAGTTGCACACACTAGAAAATGTTTCCCTTAAATTAGGAAATTAGAGTTTGCAGATTTTGACTCACTGTTTCAAAGTGAGGATTAACAGCAGGCTAATATCTACAGTTCAGCAAATGGAGCATACAAACTACAAAACAAGGCTACAGAGCACAGAATATGAATGGCATTCACTAGAGCCCAGCAGCATTGCACTAAGTACCTATTTTCCTCTAGAAGTACTTAACATTTAAGACTTATGAAATAATCTTCATTCACAGATTTAAAAATATGCAACAATTAAAATACTCGATTCAGAAAGAACATGGTATGGCAATATCCTTACCAAATAGAGCAGAAAGGTGTGGAGACCTGTTCCAAGTCCAACGGAGGACAGAATGCCTAATCCTACCCAGTAGGCACACCAGAAGAACTTTTTCTCCATGTACCGCACATACTGAAAAACAAAAGTCACAAAAGAGGAAAAAAACCCAAGAATGTTGATATCTCTTAGGGGAGAAAGTTAAAGCTACAAACTAACGCAGACAGTCATCTGGATTACAATAACCGAAACAGAATCCCAGATACCTCTATTTGCAGTTTAGTACAATTACAACGCAGACACGCACAGAAAACAGCGCACTTTGAAAAGAAAAGCCCACACCCTTTAGAAACAACAAGTTTCCAAGGAGACAGATAAAAAAATCAGGTCCAACAGTAGAGGGTTGAAATCCAGAACAGGCATACTAGGTGTGAGAGTGAGCAGCAAGCCCCAGTGTCTACAGGAGCCCAAGCAGCAAGCAGACAACGCAGGGAATTACCTGAACAGGTTAAATAAAGGAACAGAATTAGCTGCACTCTCAGTTACTCTGTTGAATATTTTATCTTGGACCAGCGAGTAACCAGGTTTGTTACTTTTACAAAAAGATTAAAATGTTGGTTGTATGTTGCACACATAAGTGAGGGAATACGGGAAGGTCACAGCAAATTCTGGACACAAAGTCCAGCTGGGTACACCGGAGAAACGGGAAGCAGTATCTCCCTCTCACTGCCATGAGAGCAATGCTGAGAAGACAAGCCACTTGTCTGTACCACAGCTCCAAGAAGAGGTGCCATTTTATACCATCCATGGACCAGCAGCACCCAGATGAAGTTTACCAGTCTTAACTAGGCTTTGACTTGCCAGGGTGTAAAAAGGTCCTGAAAATGCCAAGTGAAAACCACAAATAACACTTCACCATTCTGAGCGTGGCTGTGGACGGAAGCGGCTCATAATTGAGTATACACTGACGGTACAAAGTCATAGGTAGAGGCACTAGCGGGACATGGACTTTAGGGAAGGAGCTCTGGAGGAAGACGGAGACAGGTATCTGCTGGCATACATGACTGGGACACCCCAGAACGGAGAGCTCCAAGCACTGGCTGGACCCTGCAGGTCACAGTCCCCTTGCCAGTCCCAGAGGCACAGGTTTGTTCCCAGCAGGCTCAAGGAAACCTCTTGAGCAGCACTGCTCTGCCAAGCCTTGTCGCAGTGGAGGTCCAGCAGCCAGCTCAGGGGCCACGTCCCTCAACACCAGTTTGTAAGAGCCATCTAGTGGCCAATGTTCAGTGCGTCAAGCTCTGGCCAAGGCCACCAACCAGGGCAGTTTTTAACGAAGCAGCTGTTTGTCCATCAGGAACAGGCCACCGATTCACCATCTACCAACTTGCTCTGCATCTAAGTGCTTAGATCTCAAGCACGGCACTGAGCGAGCAAAAACACGATGAGCTGAAGCAGCTCATTTCACTGCATTCCAAGACCCATCCTGGGAAGCCAGGAGTCCTGTTCCAAGCCCTGTTCCAGACGTGCCCCTCGGGCAGCCTGTGACACACCATAGCAGTATGGATGTAACAAGTTCTCTGAAACTGGGAACCTGCTGATTTCAGAGTGGGAAGATGACTCAGTTGCATGAGGAAATGCTCTGTAGGGTTTAAATGGGCTGTCTGCCCTCAGGGAAAATCTGAAACTCAAGGAGAAATAGGGAGGGAAAAGGTGTAAACAACACCATCACCTTATGCTTACGCAATGGCTTACAGTTCAAGTGATGCAAAAGCATCAGTATTCATGTACTCCAAAGCACAAAAAAGTTTTTAAAACAATCATTTGAAAACAGTGGGGGTATAAGAAGCATAGCAGAAACAGATTAAACCATGAAACCATTTTATGTCTAGATATATGCTTATCCCAGCATGGGATAGGGGTCAGGAGACCCACTGCAGAAGGAGAAACATTTCTCAGGAACCACAAAGTTCCCCCATGACTCAGTTTAACAGTACATCTCAAGAGCTCACACCACTATTAAAAGCTTGTTAACAGCAGATGTGAAGGAGTGCTGCAGCACTGGAGGTGTGCTTATTCAGGAACGGATGAGAACTGGAACACCTACAGATGCAACAGAATAGATCAAACGATACAGCTGATCATTCCGCATCCCTAAAACGCAACTCATCCACACACAACAGAGGAGTCGTGACAGGAGAAACAAATATCCTTAGTGAGCAGGAGTTCAAAAGACACATTACAATTTTGTGAAGACCCCATTCAATTCCCAGTACATCTACTTTGGCACAGGGACAGGAAGGATTAGTCACTAAGGAAAGTAACTGGTAAACCTCATACCTGTTGATGTGTTCCTTCAACGTAATACGTAGCTGTAAGCACTGCAAGCATCAGTAAAAAACACACCAAGATACTTCGCCGATGCCACAATCTTAAAAGACAAATGGCAATTAGGGTTTTTCATAATTTAGCATGTATTTCAAAGTAACTTAGTTATCCCTGTAGACTGGGTCTGCATGGATGTAGTCAGTGGGGACAATGGCAGCTGAGAAGTTTGCTATTATAAAAGCATAAACCTCCCAAGAAAATATCTGGGGAGCCTTTATTCTTCATGGAAAAATCTCTGCCTCGCTGTCAAGTGTGATCAAAGTTCAGTCATGGTTTTTGTTTGTTTTTTTTTTTTTAAATAAAGAAAAACAAAGTAACTGTCTGAAAACAAACACAATATGAAAACAAATATTCAGCTTCTGCAGCCAAGACAGCCTCAAACATAAGGCCATCAACAACATCCACGGTTAAGCAAAGTGTAAAGCAGGCACTGGCCGTGGGCCGGGGATGAGCCGCGGGTGGAATACAGAAGTGCTAATTTCAAACTGTGCTGGCGGGTAGAACCACAGCGACAGTAAGAGAAACAAAGCTTTACGCTATTTTGGTTCCCCTGATGTGTTGAAATTAATACCTCTCCTAACAGCTCAAAGTTTAATAAATACATTTTAGCTAATTATGAAGCATTAGGAAGCTATGACAGAAAAGGGCAGAAAAGTGTTTTCCTATGTAATTTGATACCAAATTACTTTTGAGCCCGCTTAGTTTTCTGAACTGCTCAGTTTACTAAACTTATTTGATGTGTACGTGGCCACACACAGATCAGCAAATACAGTTGTTATTTTTTGGGAAACACTACTATACTGTCACCTAATGATATAAAAAGGCAAGTGCTAGCATCACAATCTCAGATATGAAATAACAAACTATGAATGTAACTTATCTATTTAGACAGAAAGAAAAAAAAAGAAATATGAGATGTGTAATACAGGAAAACAGCCACAAATGTTTCCTATTAAGCAGGCTGAAAAAAGTCACTCTAACTTTCTTTTAATTTTAAAATAATTTGTGCTGCTTATATTAGTATGAGAATTGGATTTTCAAGCAATTATCATTTAAATCACAATTTACTCAAGTGGAACACAGGACATCATTAAGAGTCAATCTGAGGTCTCAATAGCTAACAACACTGTTATTTTTTAAAAATACTGTCATGCTAGTGCTAGGCAACGTAGATGTGCTGCACAGCAGAGGATGCAAGTGCTGTCTGTAACAGAACTTGATGTCTAGGAAGCTAGGTAATAGCTGAAAGTCAAACCTCAAATGTTATTTCTGCTGGGATTAAACAAATGCTTGGAGGTTCTCAGAAATGGCTAATGTAAGCCCCAAGAAAACAGTTCTTAAACAAGCAATTCCCAGTGATAACTGAAAGAATGCACACAGTAAAATAAGGAGGTTTGGGAGTCAGATTTGGGGGGTGGGGCGTGGAGGGAGTATAAAAGGGGATTAAGACTACACTACATAAACCTGTTTTTTTCATACAAATCCTTTCAGAAGATCAAAAAGGAAAACAGAAGTTTCTCTTAGTGAATCTTATGTGTCAGAACCTTGAACCTAGCCCAGAAGGGTCGATGAGCATAGCCTGTTATCACCAACCTCAGCTCACGCTGCAAAGGAGCAGTCCAACAGTTAGGATCAGCCAAGGTGGTACTAGATCCTATCATCTGGCTGGGAAAATGATTGTAAACTCAATCCCAAACACAAAAGATTCCAGTTACCAACACAAGCACTAGGATGGCTGCTACTCTTGGCTTTTTCAGTGGCCAATTTTACTCACGTTTGCCTTTTTGCACTCCAAACCCTCTTAAATCTAGTGTGTTAAGAAATAGCTATGCATTTCAGCATTAGTAGGGGACGTTAGGATTGCTACTTGCACATTTTCTAACTGGAATAACAGCCCGTTTAATCCAGCATGTAAATAATGCTTAGGGAAAGTGCTTTAATAAATCATTTCCTGCTGTGAAAGGGACCACATAGCTTAGAAGCAAAGTCCTCTTTGCAGCGTCATAAACGTCACGGCAAGTTCCATGTAATCCTGAACCCTGCCCTGGCTGAGCTGTTGGAAGATCATTCAGCCATACTGAACACATGTATTAATAGATCAGTACTTAACACTGCAGCCGTAAGTACAACATCTCTTGCCTTAAGGATCCCTAAACACTGTCCCACTCCTTCAAACTGGAACATTCAACTCTTCAGAAAGGAAGTTTGCCATTTTCTTCCATTGACACCTTACTGTATTTACACTTATGCAATTTAGGCAGAAGGTCTGGGTACACAGACAGAAGTTCCAGTAGCCACCTTTAAGGTACAAAGATAAATATGTTTTCTGAAAGAAGAATTTTAAAGTTGTTAATCATCAGGGAAAGTGAGATGTCAGAATGACCTACTGAATCAGAGCATGGGTTTCCCCAGAATGCTTAGTAGAAGTAAAAGAAATTATCTTTACTTTATGGTCCATTCCTTCAAGTTTATTAGAGTTTCCAGGAAAAAATACTGCAACGTAACAAGTGGTTGTCTCCACAGTACAATATTCAACCTCTCTTCTCGGTCCCTTCGCTTCCGTTCACTCAACAAAGAGGAATCTGCAAATGAAAAGCAACAGAAATGTAAAAGCACAGGCTGACAGTTCAGATCCTGTCCCACTCAAAATTATACTTTGGTTTCTTTGGGTTTGTTTTTTTGTTTTGTTTTGTTAGGAAGTTAATGTGAGCTCCCAGTCATCTCTTCAACTCTTCACAAAGCATTTGCTCCAAGGGCATCAGAAATCAGGTGATGTCCAGCAATGAAATAAGATGGCTTTTTTCCTATGTGTAGCTGACAACCACTCAAGAATCTATATTGTCTCGGGGGGCAAAAAGTCTGCCACATCTATTAGCCTTTATGCAAGGTACTGGACTGCTAGTTACAAATCAGCTAATATATTAGGTCAAATGTGACTATCACCCATTAGAAAGACCACATTTCACTTTGAACTTTTGAATTTGGTTCTCTTCCAAAGCTATTCTCAGACTTCTCTAATTGAACTGGATTGAATTACAGGTGCTCTTTATGCACTTCAATCACCCTGTAACTGGATAATAGCATCTACCCTCCCAGCCAGGATCCTCAGGCTATGGGAAACCTCGTCATGCCGGTCAGCTTCTCCAAAAGGAGCCCAGCAGACAGGAAGTGCTCCCAGGAAAAGGATCTGCTTTATACTACAGTCCTTGGCTGCACTGACACTATACATTTGGTTCCTTTTAACTGCAGAGATTTGGTAACGATGCAGAGCTCAACACTGTCGTCACACCAGTCACTGTACACTACCATACAAGTATAGAAGAAGGGTTCTTCTAAGAAAATCAATTTGGAAATAAGATAAAAAATAGTATCACAAAACAATGGAAAAATTACACAAAAATAACTCTTGTATCCAAACAGACAAACTTGTTTAAACATCACTTACTACACAAAGCCAAAACATATGCATTGTTTTGTATACATTTAAAGCACTGCAATAATATTTGTAAATTTTAAATTTGTAAAAAGTTGTTGCATTTGAAATATTAATTGAACCTGAACCCCCAGCATATTGTAACCTAAGATGTATTATTTCAGTCTTATTCCACTAACTGGAACATGCTGCCTTACCAGATGCTAATATTCACATAGAATTTGCATACCTCCGTAGTCACATAACCCATTTAATTTTTTATTCTGTAGCTGTGAGCATCAGTTGCTTTAGATGAACTAACAGAAAACCTACAATGGCAAGTACTGGATGACATCCACACTCCCTCAGAGTCACAGAATGATTTAAGCATTTAAGTAAAAGCCTTAGATTTGCTCCATACATACATACAGTTCCTCTTTAAATCTTGCCGCATGCATTGCTTCAAGAATGTTTATTCTCTATTTTTTCACTTAGTGTGTCTAATAAAAAAAGCTTCAACCCTGTTGTTTATGATTTTGTTTTTAGTAAAGGTCACAAAAGACAATGGTGTAAGACTGCACACAACTTGAGAAATCACTTGGTTACAAAACTTAATTAAATATGGAACGGGCACATTTAAAGACGACAGGAAACAAACTAAAATGATTATCACTTCTCTGCTATGCTACACAGCACAGATAATTCAGGGACACAAAGCTCTTCATGAAATGTTCTCAGGTTATATTTCTTGAATCCTAAACATTAACCTGAGCCTACTTCAGACGTACCAGCAGGAAAAACAGAGGCGAGGCAGGAGATGTAGTAGTTAACTGTTTTGTTATTTATCACTGAAATTGATAATGAAGCGAAAGGTCAACAGAAAAGCTAGGAATTGGAAGACTAAAAACTGGATTTCTCCCAGAGTAAAGGAGATTTTTATTACTAACTTTTCACTGCCAAAGGGTGGGGCTGTACAGCCTGACTTTTACAGCCACATATTTGCCAACATAATTTAGTTTTTAAGCTCAGTCCTGTTGCAGCCCCTGTTGATACCCAAATCAGCTTTACAGGGCTCACATGCATATCAGGTACAAAATAGGAACTCTGGAGGGAGAAAAGAGTGTAAGAGAAAACTGAATGGAAATACACAGCATAAAACTATTCTGTGGCTTTACAGTACACAAATCCTCTAGACTTCAGACTTAGAGATGACTGAAGTTTCCAGGATTGATTCAGGTAGAGGCCCTTCAGAGGGCCCGGGCAGAAAGCGCACCAACACAAGTCCCTTTTCAGTATCGCGCTGGCCGCTTTACACACCAAGCTGAGCAGCTGAGAGCACGAAGTCCTTTTCCACCTACCTGTAAAGTTTCCATTGTGCTGTTCTTTGATCATTCCTATGCGTCTCTGGTCACAATCTGTTCCATTCTCTGCCATTTCATAGATCAGTCACGTATAGGGATCTAACAGCAGAAAAAAAGAAAAACCGTAACGTCTCCATTTCTGGTTATGAAGACTCCATGTACTCCATAGTCAGAGGGTACAGGTAAACATCCAGCAGTTCTCCCAATCCAAATCAGAGCTATCCTGCATTACACCATTAAAAAGAGAAACTGATTCAGTTTCCATAATGACAAAGATTGAAACATTTCCACCTACAAAAATCTGAACTTTTCACTTAAATGACAAAAATCCCTCACTTCTGACAACTGAACAAAAGCTTGTTAAACAATCCCTTCTACTAATCAGCCCACTGTCTGGGCTCCAGAAGCAGCAGAGCTTCATATAAACCTCAGTTCGTTCCTGACAGAGAGGCTTAAGGTTTGATTCTCCTATTAAAAAGCATCTGTTCTGGCACTAAGCTTCCAGGTAGTTAGTATGCAAGCAGACAGCAAAAAACTCACAGCCTAAAAAAAAAAAAATAGCCCTCAATAGGGTAACTAAGATACAGAATTGCATTGCATCTCATGTTGTGCACAGTCTAATATCTCTAAACCAGAAAAAGTAAAACCTTGCATGGAAAAGAGCTCTCTGATGGAAAGCTTTTTCAAAAAGTGTACATTCTCTCTGCTAGTTTAGCCTCTCTCTATTGAAATCAGCCCTAAAAAGTCCAAAAGAACATCTGTGGTTTTCCTTATCCAGGACAGTAAATAGTGCAATAATTGGAAACCAGTATAAATGAGAATGTTGCAAGAGCCTCTTTTTTTTTTTTTTCCTTAAAAAAAAACTGAACAGCTGACAATTCTTACGCAATCAAGCACAAAGAAAGTAGCCAGTCAAGACTCCTTGCTTTAAAAATCCTCTCTTGAATCTTAAAACAGTTTCTGGATTTTTATTTTGGAAAAAGAATCTTACAAAGCTAAAGAAACTTATTTGCATTGCATTTCTCCCTGTAAGCAAACATGATTTACAGGTTTGTTTTTTTTTTATATGCTGCTTTTGTTGGAAAGAAAATAGTGTAATATTGAAATGACAGGTTATATAAAACTGTCTAGTGGAGAAAATTAAAGTTCTACAGAAAAAATACTTCCTCTTTGATTTACGTTAGGATTAAGAGCCAAGCAGCAACTCGGATTTGGTAAACAGGAGTGAGATCATCCCTTTGATTCAGATTGCAATGATTTTTTGTCATTTTTTTAAATAAAACGTTAAAATATTTCAGATACTGTATTTTTTTAATACTTCCAGGGTTTCACAAGTCAGTTTTAGACAGATGTTTTTCTGAACAGGTACAAGTCATGTGCATTACTTGTAATACAGATAAAATTGCTATCTAGAATGGGATTGTTGAAGGGGTTTTACTTAAAATCCAATAGTCAAAAGCATGAGGGTCTTGGGAAGGAGTCCTTCCTACACCACCTCCTTCCCGAAATGAAACGCACAGCAGTAGAAATTTGCCTAGTTAACAAGCTGGAAGAAACTAACCTCTTGCATGTGACAGTTTTTATTCATTGAAACCCAGGCCCCAGAACACCCAGACCACCAAGAAAATTAATAAAATAGCCTTGCAAAAGTTTGCTTCTGAAAAAAGCCAAAAGAGCTCCATAAACAACAGAGGACCGACCTGCTGCATCTAGAGCTCTACAGCATCATTCTGCAGTCATTTGCTTTGAACTGTTGGTCAAACACCAGAGAAACGTGAACCTCCCTCTCTCCTCAGATCGGTTTTAGAGCAGCCTGACACTCTGGCAGTCAGCGGAGTTACACCGGTGCTTAATTGAGGATAACTGGCCCGTTGCTACGGTGATACAAGGATCAAATGTTTAGCCATCTCCTAATTTCATTTGGACAGTAAGTCCCTGTAGATGGAGGAGTGTTTTGTTTCTACTGACTGCACTTGCTAGCAGTGCTCTTATTTTATATCTATACATAAAAATACATATTTGTACACATAAACAATATCAGCTTATATACACACATGTATGTCACACACACATTACACACAGAAAGCCCAAATTGCAGAGGGGAACATTTAAATTGGGCATCTGCAGTTAGAAAGACTGACGTTCACAGAAAGCTGCTTCGGAAGCAAAAGCCATCAGAGCCATTCTGCACACAGCCACACTAAAAAAAGCCATTACGGTTTAGGGAACTTCAGTCACATTTCATTGGCTTAAATATAACAAACGTTAAAAAAACCCAAACAAAACTTAAGTGGAAGCCACATGTTCCTCATTTTGAAATTCATCTCTTTTCCTTGTGCAAACCTAGCCTTCAAAATCGAAGTCTCAATTGGTTTGGTCTCTGCTCTCCACTTAATTACATTTCGCAAAAGTTAATTTACTGTGATACAAACCACTCTCCATGTTTGATGCTAAAATGTAGGCTGTGCGCAGCACCGCCGCTCCATGAATTGAATTCCACTGCAATCCATTAAACATGTTACTGGCACATAAAATCATCAGTCTCTGGGGATCTCAGGTGCGTTGTTACAGCCGCATTACAGCTTTTCACAAGCTCAACTAACAGAGACAGTTTTACCCTGCCTGCTTGGAAAGGCACTAAGCTGGGATTAGCTTTGCATAACGCTACCTCAAGTACACAAGTCAACGTTTACAGCAAAGCAGATAAATAATCCCCTTGCACACTTCTGTAGGGCAAATACTTGCTAAGAAGGTCTCAAAGCTCAACCATTCCACGGAAAAGTTCTAAAATCTTGTATTTAAGAATACAGTTGACTAGGAGATTTGCTACCTATCACATGGCAAGTCTGAACGGGCTGCAATTCAGAAACCAAAGCCTTACTAGTTTCAGAAAAAACTCCTTGGCTTACCAAAGTCTAATTATACTTAAAGCATCTTAGCCCAAGGAACTGGAGGACGTGCATCCAGAAAGCTCAGCTCTCTGATCTGTTGCTCTGTTTGACGCCTATTAGAATCACTAGCCCTGCACTGATGTCTCCCCATGGAGACTACTTGGAGAGGGAGTCTGACCCAAAATGGAGTTATCCTTCATTAACTGAGTCCTCATCGTCAAGTCTACACCAAATTCATGATAGCTCACCACAGGAAATTAAATCCCATTTGCTAAACAGAACTTCGCTTCTTAAGAATGCTGAAAAAGACAGAGTCCATATCTAAAAATAAATTGGCCTAATACATTGAGTAGCTACCAGCAAACAAACTACTTAAAAGAGTGAGAAAAACAACTTTGAACAGTTTTTGTATCAGAGTTGCTTAGATCATGTTAGAGCTGTGCTCGCACAAGAACTTCTTTGTAGAGCTGAACAAATAGCCCACAATACGCTATTCAGCTTTAGTGCAATCCACAACATTAAGTACAAAAAGACAATTATTGCTAGTCAAAATGTAAATTGGTCAACAAAAAGGGCTTATGGTAACTGTGACTGGCACTTCACAGCGTAAGTGAGACAAAGCATAACAAGCCATTAGAGCATGAGAACATAACAAAATCAGGCACTGCAATCCCTGCACTCCGTAATCAGAGACAAGGACAGAAGTATCTTCTTTCTGAAGTTCTGGGAAGGCTGCTGAAGCACCCAAGTGTTGGGTGCGCTTATGTAAAAGGAAACCATTTAAGACAAGGCACTTGGATGCTTGCACTCTCAGAGGAGCAGAATGGGGAGTCACGTTCTGTACTAAGGATTTTTTGAGGACTCCTTTCCAATGTGCAGGAACAACAAAGAAACTGTTAAGCTATTTTAATGATCTCACTGCTTTCCCAGACATGGTTTGAATCACTAATTCACTAACCACTTCTTACTTAGTGAGACCCTGGAACCCTGACTCTCATCTCCATCAAAGCTACTTGTCACACAGCTGCTAGAACTAGATTTATCGCGTAGACTGCTTTGCTGAAGTCTCCTCCCAGCCACCTTAGCAACACACCATTTACCATTTTCAGCCTTCTGTCATTTCTTGCATTTCAACCCATACGCTCCAATCCTGTCGGTACCCTGCTGCCTCTTTCTCCTCAACTTCTCTGATAATTATTCCTTATTCTTTATCTACATCACTCTTCTGCAATTACAATAAAGAAAACGAAAGATTTAAAGGTGGACTTTCACAGGTGGATACGTAATCGCAGTAACCTACAGTGTTACACATCTGTAATACGGTTTTGTTTCAGTCATCAAATGCTCTACATAGGCAACAATTTACAGAGGGAATAAGTTAACAGTTTCTTGGCAAACTATCAATTCAGAGAGTCCTCTCCCTCAAAAGTCAAAGACTGCCTGGCACATGAACACATTTAGGTAAAGGATGAGATCAGCCTTGAAGTGAAACGTTACATACCCTCTCAGCTCCGCACAACTATGTCACTCTTCGCTACTTCTTCTGTATTTGAAGCCAGTGGAACATACAACTACGTCCTCCGCTCTGCAGACATTCAAGACCAAAGCGACTGCTCTTCCAAACCTTCTGTCCCTACAGAGTAAGATAATACTGTTCATCATGTGATAAAAAACCGACACAGTCTCTAACTTGAAGGTTAATAACTTTCCTAAAGATGACAGAAAGTAGAAAAAGTAACTGCTTGATTTTTTTCCAGTCCTTTAACACTCATGGGAAGCATTCAATTAAAATAAATTAGGACACGCCTGAAAGTCGCTTGAAATCTCCATAGATTTAGCTATAATGAGTTACTTTGATACGAGTGCATTTATTCCCATACTAAAAATGTTTTTCTAACTAAAATAGTTTAATCCCTCAAAGGAAAAGTAATTCAGTTAAAGACCACAGGTTTCCATTTTGTGGGTTATGCCTCTGTACGCCAGACCTATTTTCCAATTCCTAGCCAAATACCATTCCAAAAAAGTCATCTTACAGTTTAGAGTTAAAATTGCCATTTTTTCCAAAATGACTTTGGGACATCTTTTAGGAAAGAATGATTTAATGTTGTTGTAACACAAGTTTCAGGGATGCTGTGCGTTTTCTTTTGAGTTCTGTCCCTGCCATTAGGGCCACATATATTAAAGTGTTCTCCCTGTCGGATTTTCGCAGGTGAAACATGAATTTTGGCGCTTGCCTGCGTAGAGCCAGCAGTAGAATCAGGTGCTACAATAATACATTAGAGTCATTACACAATATGTAGATGGAAAGGCACAGAAGATGGTAGGAAAGACAAAATTCAGGTTGTGCGGGTCTTTGCAGTGATCTCTCACTGGAATTTCAAAAATAAAGATTTAAATAAAAGAAAGGAAATTGAAGTAACCGGGAACGTGAACGTTATCAGTGTAGCATGTCACGCTACAGTGCGGATCACAGATCAGTTCTGCTCTCCTTACGCTGGCAGGAGGCAGCAAGCCGGCGCTGCAGATCACAGCGTAGAGGATGTGACTGGGACCACGCTCAACCAGCTGCCGGGAAAACCGCTTCAAGGTTACCGGAGAGGGTGAAATACGCTGGCGAGAGGGTGACCTGAGGAGATCACAAGAGACCTCCTTCGCGTTACTGCTGTGCTGCTATGCCAACAGGAACAGTTACAGTTTCCTAAGTGCCCAGCTCAACTATATCCAGGTTTTGAAGGAGACAGGGTGATAACGCACTGTACTTCACGTCCTCTCTCAAACAGGGCTTCAGCGACAAGCGCTGCCACAGCACTGATCAGTGCCACAACAGCGTACCTCGCGGGGACGGCACGTCACGCGTGCCCAAGCAGGCCTTTCGGCAAAACGGATTACTTGGGAAAAACGGATAGGAGCAGAGAGAAAGGCTTTAGAGAAAGGAGCCAAATATCAATGGAGAAAAGACTGTAACTTAATATTCAGGTGACTAAACAGGCACGGCCTCTTTCACATCCCCAGCTCCAGAGGGCTCTACCGAAATCCACACACATGCTGTCTGCCAAGAGGTTTCTCTCCCAGCCCTCAGACCACGTTCTGCCTTCAGAAGGTGGCAGTCAAGCTCTCTGCCGTCAGCCTCCCCGTGCTCCCAAAAGGCACAGAGGAAAGAAAGGTCACGGGAATTATCACAGGATGTTAGCGTACCCTGCACAAAAAAAAAAAAAAGCGCCTGCTAAAATTTAACTAGGAGAGAACAAAGAGTTAGAAAAATAAGGGTGTAAACACAGCCTTAAGAATCACCACATCTGAACTCCTCCAGCAGCAGGTGGAGAGTGCAGATTTGGCAGGAATTTTGCCTTTATCCTATCTCATAAGGGCTGGGAGGCAGCTGCTCCCCGAGAAGATGTTTGAACCTGCCCAGCCATTAAATCCAGAGTGCTGCTTCTGTAAGAGGAGGTACAGCAGAGAGGAAAGGGAATTAACAGAAGTACCTAACAACTCTGTAGAGAACAGTAGCTGAAAGATGCTCCTGAAGTGATGACTTCTGCTTTCCACAGATGTTAACAGTCTCTTAACTGGAACCATTTCAGGTTCCACTACGGTTGCCTTGGCCATTCAGAGAGAATACATTGCCCACACAAAGTGAATCACAGAGGCTAATTCTGAGCCTTGTAAGAGAGAAGAATATTCTTCTAAGAAGTTCGAAATACACTGATCAACTGCCTCTCTCACTAACAGCATCTTACTGTCTCCTGGGTCCATCTGGTCAGTGCAGCACCAAAACCAGGAAGGTGCTGCCCCGTGACTGTGGCTCCTACCTGCCACAGGAAGACAAAAAGCTGAATGTTGCAACAGCTTCAAGGCCATGCTCTTTGTTCTCACTGAATGGCAAAGTCCATCCAGCTCACACTTCCCCCCAAGTAACCCAAGTTAAAGTTCAGGAGCAGTAGTTTTTTTTGTTTTAAAATCAAAGGTTGTTAACAAATAAGAGGAGATCTCAAAATATGCACTAATTACACAGAACACTCTAAGGAGAGGTATTCATGAGGTGTAGTCAGAAAGAGTTATGACATTCAAAATATATTCAAAGACAACCAGAGGAAAAAAGCTTTAAGGTGGAAATGGTGCAGACGTTCCAGCTGAGAGGCTCGTTTCCAGTACGCTCGCCTTCCTCATTGCTACTACCCACCCAAAAGCTACGAGGTCTTCTCCTACCCTTTCCCACAGAAATAACAAGTACCATTGATTTCAGCTGCTAAGTAGGACAAGAAGCTTAGCTCAAATTAATAAGTAGTGTTCGCCTCCCATTGCACAACCGGAAACATGTTTTTTCAAGCTCTCAACTGAAAACACGGGATGAAGGCACCATTGCAACTGTCACTTCTGACCGGTAAGGAACAAAGAACAGCCCATCCCACGCTGCAGATACAATGGACTGAAAGAAAGAGGACCGGCATCCTGAAGCCCATTTCAACAGGGAAATTAATGCATTAAGAAGAGCTCATATTCGCTATCCTAAGGGAAGGTATAAAGCACGAGAACCCCCGATCGACCTCTCTGGCAGGAACTGGGGTTAAACAACCTTAGAAGACCAGAAGTCCTAACAGTAAAAAAGTACCCAAAGCCACTGCTCCAACAAAACTGGTATACACGAAGGCATAAAAGAGGAATATCGCACTCTCTCCACCTCAGAGTGCTCAACTCATGTTATTAATGTTAACTAAACCAGGATACCCACTTGTTGGTAAGCACCACCTCAAATAGCAGAGGAAACAAGGACAGGAGAGAACCCTGAAGAAATGTGATACATGCAGTTCAAAGTGGATAACCTGGATTCACAGCACTTTAGAGAGAAACAGCCACTATCAAACAAACTTATTACCCCCTTCCCTCAGGTCACCTACAAGACTTGCCAAACATCTCAGAGGCAAAATTGGAACAAAACAGGAATCTTACTGCTTTATTACCTTCTGTAATGACTAGGTGACATTGGCCAGAGAACTACAAACCAGACAAACACACCTAGGGGCTTCACTTCCGTCAACAGAAACGAGACACTAAGAGTCTTCATGGATTTGGGCCACCCAAGCCCACAGGAGAAGCCACAGTCTCTAGGCACAAAGACAGCCGGCGTGGTGCTGAGGATGCAGTCAGCACCCCAGCTAGGAAAGAACAAGACATTCCTACTGGAGAAGCAGGCAAAGACCACCGGTGTCCGACTCTTTGCAGCTGGAAGGATGAATTTCTCCCTGTGTCATCAGGCACCGTCCCTTGGGCCAAAGCAGGGCTATGCTACCGTACCGCTCCCGGGCTTTCGTCCAGCGTGGGGTGCAGCGTCCCGCGCAGAGCAGGTCTCCGGTGGGACGGGGATGAATTAGCAGCAGCACCGCTACGGCCCCGAACCAGGGCGGGCCGGTTCCCTCCAGCGGCTCGGGGACGGCTCCTTCCCCTCTCCGGCAACGCTCAGCCCGCGGTCGCCTCCCGGTTACCGCCACACGCAGCTCCCCCTCCCCGCCGGCCTCTCCCGGCCCCAGGCTTGCACAGCCCCGCGTGGGCCGTTGCCGGGTCACGGCGCCCCGGGACGCCGCCGGCTCCC
>WHYT01000188.1:44845-79817 GCA_009806455.1 Tetrax tetrax
GACGGGGGCGGGGGGACCGCGCGACCCCAGGCCGGGACGGCCGTGAGTGGAGCGGCCCCCGGGTCGGTGCTGAAGGGGAAGCGGGGCAGGTGCCGCCGAGGGAATGGCGGCGCGGATACCGGCCCGCCGGGGAAGCCCCTGCGGCAGCCAAACCGAGCCCGAACAGAGTGACCCCCGACCCCCGCGCCGCGCCGCGCCGCGCTCACCACGCTCGGTACCGGCAGCTCCCGCTGGGCCCCGGCCAACCCGGAAGTGGGGAGGGGGCCAAGTCCCGGCCCTTCCCGCCCACCGGCGCGCGTCGCTTCCCGCGCGCCGTGCTCCTTCCCGCCCTGCTGACGTCACCTCCGAGCGACGGCGGCGCGGCGGCGGCCTGGTGGGCGCGCGGCGGGTAGGTGCGCGGCGGGCCCTCGCCACCGGGGCCCGTTTCGCCCTCGGTTTTTGCCTCCTTTCTTCATGGGGTCGGGATTCACCCGGTACCGGCCTGCCCCGGGGCGGTCTCTTCCCTCGGGGGCTGCCGGGACGCGGGGCCTGGTGGTACCGCGGCCGCCGCAGCCCTCGGTGGAGCCGGAGGCGGCTCTGCCCCGCCCCGCGCTCCCTGCCGGGCGGTGTAGCCCTAAAGCGAATTTGGGGTATTAACTTCACAAAACCCATCGTTTTACCCTTTCTCTCCTAATTTCTAGGTGCAATTTTACATAAATTGCAGGGTTTTTTTTTTTTCCTTGGTTCCGCTTCTCGGGTCGAAGCCCGTTACCGGTGGGTTGTGCACCGTCACCGCGGACGCGTTTGCGAGGAGGAAGCTGTCGCTGGGAAAGCAGGCGCCAAGAAAAGTGTCTCTGAACGTTCTTTCCCAATGCGTGAAGACGAGCTAATTCTCTTTTTTTAACAAATATTGTCACCAAATAACCAGATGCACTCTCACAAACTGTAAAATGCTCGAGTAAATCCTGTCTTTTCCCCTCCTTTCGTAGCCGGTCTCCAAAATCCGCCATGGATTATCTCTCTGAGCCCGGGTTCCTCAGCGTCCTCGCGGGAGTGGCGTGCGGAGTGTGCCTGGGATGGGGCATTCGCGGGAGACTTTTAAGGCGGCCCAAAGCCGGAATGCCTGCGCACGGCTCGGGGTGCGAAGCCGACATCATGGGAGAGTCCGGGGAGTTCAAGATGGTGCTGATTGTCCGCAATGATTTAAAGATGGGAAAGGGTAAAGTAGCAGCGCAGTGTTCTCACGCTGCTGTTTCTGCCTACAAGCAAGTTCAAAGAAGAAATCCTGAACTGCTGAAACAGTGGGAGTACTGCGGACAGCCTAAAGTGGTCCTCAAAGCTCCTGATGAAGAGACTCTGATCCAGCTCCTGGCTGACGCGAAACACCTCGGACTGACTGTGAGCTTGATACAAGACGCGGGTCGTACTCAGATAGCTCCAGGCTCCCAGACCGTCCTTGGTATCGGACCGGGACCAGCTGATGTAATAGATAAAGTTTCTGGTCACCTAAAACTCTTCTGAACTGGGAACCAAAGAAACGTGAAGGGATAAAAGCCAAGTGTTGCAAATTTTCTCTATGTTCTCTCAGTATAAATAAAATAACCAGGTTTTTTAAGAGATGTGAATTTGCAAATCATGAGTTTCTCAGCTTCTGTATTGTGTTCTAAAGCGGGAAGTAAAATGCTGGGCTCAGTGGAGTTGAGGAAAGTAGAGCTGGCAAAACTTTACTACCTGCAAGAAAGAACCCAGACTCATGCAATGACTGAGGATTTTGCACTTTGTCTGGTTTACTGACTGAGTGAAGCATTGGTAAAGTTTAGGTGTAATTGCCCCACGTGCTAGAAATGACAAGTTCCCCCTCTCTGCCGTGCCGGAGGGTTATTTTCCCCAGGAGCTCCGTTCCTGAGCGCAGGGAAGATCGGCTGCTGAAGCAGTTGCAGATTGCCCCATTCAGCTGGGGGGGGCTGTAGCTGACTTCCTGCACAAACAGTTTCTAGAGCATAACTGATGCAATAGCTTGTAACTGGTGTGAGAACGAGTTAAACTGGCTTTGCAGGGAGAAGCTGTAAGCTTGTCATACGGGGACTAACTTAAATCCTGTTCTACCTGGGATTAACAACTCTTCTTGGGTTTAAGGACGTTAGTGGTAAATACCCTTGCAGTTCAGTTGTAGCTCAAACACTGCACTTGTAATTAAGTGGGCTTTCTACGAGTCAGTTCTGTAACAGGGGTGTTTTGGGAGAACACTGCTGTGAAGCACGCCTTGCTGCCTCTCAGCCCTGTCTTCCTGCTGTTCTCTCTTACACAAGATCTTTCACAGGACCACTGGATTTGTCTCCATCAGTCAGATTTTCAGACCCAGAGGGAATGTCAGAGGGGTTGAAACACAAGCATGAGCAAGTGTAATAAACACAGAGAACGGAGAAGTTTTTATACTGCACCTCTTATTTAGGCATAGTACTTTCCAGAGACCAACACTACTCACTGCAGCCTTCTGCTCCACCACAGTCTGAACAAAGGCCTACACAGCCTGTGGCAGGCTAAGCCCCACAGATGCCTACAGCCCCATAACACGGGGAACTGCTGCAGTGGCCGAGCACTGCAGGATCACAGGAGACAGTGTGGGGTCACAGGAGCAGGCAGGAAGGGGATTCAGCCTCAGAGCTGGAACCTGACCCTGAGGACAGCTCCTGCCTAAGAGACAGAAGCTTCTACAGCTATCACAAATACGGCCAGTAATACTCATTATGCTCAAATATGACAGTATTCATAGAGAAACATTTAAGTCGATTTTATTTGAAGCTAAATATATTTAAGGCAACTTACATACCTAGAACATGATCTCAATTTAACTGACACACCCTACTACAATCCTAATGTATCATCTGCTCAAATATGCTGTAGTTGACCACAGTGCAGCCAACTATTGAAAAGTGCTATTTTCTTCTCTCTGGCATAATCTTTCTACAGAAAAAGCATTACATGATTTCTTGTATTGCCCCCTCGGTGCAAGACGCCACTAACGGTCTCCATTGCTGCTCTTCCACTGGCCCCTCACAGCCCCGAGCGTACGCACTCGCACGCCCCACACTAGCACTGTAATACTTGGTTCGAGTTCGAAGGTCCTTTTTGAAGACAGTAAAGTGAAGCTACCACTATGCAGCATGTCCACAGTCCAGTAATTTATTTTTAAATTGAGTAATTTCAAATTGCACAAACAAAACTGAACAGCAATATGCTTGAATTCTCTCTTCTGTACACTCAAAACAGTGATCTAAAACACCACAATATCCAACATACACAAACCTCAGGGCAGGGTTAGTAAATACACAGATTGGAATCATGGTGCTCTGTTCCTGAATGGAATGTCCCACAAAAGCACAGGATACAGCACAACATAAGGTCATCTGTTACACATGGAGTGAGCAAAAAGACACTAGCATTTTCTATATGCATAACTGGGAAAACCTGCATAGGTTAAGGGAAAAAAAAAAAAAAAAACAAAAAACTTTTACTCATTTTAAGTCAGGCAAGGTTGTCTGTACGCATTTTCAATTCTTTTAGAGCTATGCAATCCAGCCAGGGTAGGATATGCTGATTAGTGTTGTCTCTTGTCAGCCGTCTTGCAAGGTCAAATACAAGTATCTCTGCTGTAGCTTCCTCCAAATATACAGTGAGACTTAAATGCGTTTAGAATAGACAGTACATACCGTAAGCTGCTCACATACAAGGAACTTAAGATTCAATATTAGAGTTTAACACCATAGAGTGCAAATCAGAATCTTCACAATAGACTTAATGGTAATAAGCAGTCTTGCAAAAGCCCACTTGAACAAGGTTGTTTAAACTATTCCCCTTTTAAAGTAAAGTCTAAATGACATGGAATGTGAAAAAGATTTAACGTAAGTGATTCAAATAGTTTGCGCTAGAAAAAACAGTCCTTCATGAAATAAAGGTTACAAGAACACGAGGCAGAACTCTTGCTTTTCCCTGTTATGAGTTAAAGCGGGGAGGGACGGTGGAGTTTCAGTAAGAAAATACGCTAGCTCCAAACTGACTTGTGCTGCATCTTACATGCTGTACCCAAAGCCAGGCTGCGGTTGCCCGTACGGAGGTGCAGTGTAGCCATAGCCAAAAGGTGCTTGGGGAGGAACTGCGACACTGGGTCCCGCTGTCAACATTAGCTGTGGCTGACCTGGAAAACAGAAGTTTCACCTTTATTCCTTGGTGCCGAGAGTTCAGTCAGCAGAATTCCTGCAGCTACCCTGGAGACATTTGTACATTTAACAACAACTCCCTAGTATGAGCTAGGACAATCTTAAATCCTACAGTCCCTGCCCAATCTCAGCAGCAGCAGCATTAGAGTTGTACTTTATCTACTATTTTGGAACCCATTCCCTTGAGACTTGATTTCACATGAAGAGCGTTCCCATTTTCAAGGACTTCTTGGGAAAAACACACATCTACAGAAGTGTTGATTTAACAGTGAAATGTGTTACTGACAACACGTGAACTAAAGCATTACCATAAACGATAGGTTGTGTTTCTGTAGCTTGCTCCTCTTCCTTTCTCAAAGACTCTGATGCATCCAGTTTATCCACCTGGAATCAAGACCAACAATTAAAAAAATTCCTCTGAAAGACATACTTATTCATGGCAGAGAAGTGGAAAAGCCTTAGTGGTATGTTAACACCCATCAAGAAAAGGAGACCATTTACAAGTTAAGATCAATTCAAGTAGCAATGTTGGTACTGGTGCAGTCAAGATTGTCTGTTTCCTGAAGAAAAACCCCTAATAGAGGGATTTGTGCAACTTCTTTGAAAGCTCACTCCAGGCTGAAGCTTTGTATGAAAGGTCCCATACTGGACTAGAGCTACTTTGACGTCAGTAAGCTCATCAGTGTTGCTCCAACTGCTTCAAACCAACAGCCTTTGGACACAAACTTGGATTTTGGCACTGTCAGTTGGAGACCTTTGGTGTTGGAGCAACTGCTAAAAAAAAAAAAATAAAAATGCCCAGACCTGGAGAAGTTCCCCTGAATGTAACATTGAGGCAAAGTAATCTGAAGTTGATATTCGTATCGGGCAGACTGCAATAGCATCCGACATGTCACTTGAGCCTCAAGATTTCACTTTCCAAACCCATTCACTCATGCAACTTAAGTTCAAATGCAGAGAATGCATGTGTATAAGACTTGCTTTTTTCCACTCTAGAACTGTGTGGCAGTCAGCCTAAACCCACAAATACTCAAAACTTGCTCGAGCTTAACACACAGTGACAAGACAAGACTAGCCAGCTTCACTCTGCTGCACAGCAAGTGCAATTGTGCTGTTAGCCCACCCCTACAGAAAGGCAAGAGAAGAAACTTGTTCTGTAGTGAAATATTGCTTGTTACTGAAACAGATCCAAGGAAACTCAGCATTCCTATAGTCTAAGGCAGGCCCTGAAACTGAAACCACAAAAATTAGCTATTGATATTTTACCCGGGAGATGAGATTTAGAATAAAGCCAGAGATAATCATGCCAATTACTTTTTAAGACAGTAAGACAACTCACAAACTAGATTAATCTTTCATTTCATTTGTGTCCTTAAAGGAGATTGAAGGCAGGTTTCCTGTACTTACACAGGGTCAGCATTACTCATTCAGCTACACCAGCATCCAGGAGTTGAACAGTTTTCAGCTTAACTGTGCTACATTAACAAGTATTTGCAGGCAGCTCTAATGGCTTTCCTCCATTTAGTTGTGAATTACAACGTTCCATAAACCTGTTAATTTGTAACCTCAATTAGAGGCATAAATCCAGGAAGTGGCAGAAGTCCTGAGCTTCACAAGTTCATTCATTGACTGGGCTTTCACGGCAAGCCTTTTTGTTGCCTCACACCAGTATCCGGCTTGCTGCTGTCCAAGGGCACAGGAGCGCATGGATTGAGTCAAGACCCAACTCCAGACCCTGTGCTGAGAACTGCACTGTCTTTAACTTGATTAGCAACACACTGAACACAGAAGCACAAGTTTAGAGATGCAAATCCAAGGAGAATGCGCAGAGTTTGCTACTAAGCAGAGGCATTTGGCTTAAGCACACTTGGAAAGCCTCCAGCCGAGGACATTTAATGCGTTTTGGACCCAGTTTTGATGCCTCCCATCAGAGCTAAACAAATATTTACAATAACAAGCACAAGTTTGAAACAGCCTGCAGGATGGTTCTTACACCAGGTTCAGTACCCTACACACTTGTAGCAAGATTGTTTTAAAGGCTTTTCCACAGGAACTGCAATAAGCTGCAGAGGAAAAAGTAACATGCATTCAATGTTATTGTGTTATGTGTGCATGAAAAAGAGGCAAGAGTACTGAAGCAAGAGTGAGGTCTGAAGATGACTGCCATACAGGCTCCCCCCAAAAAACCACACGCAGCCCACAGCAATGTCTTGTAGCTTAAGGAATAGTGGGATGTAATTGCAATGACTGCTACACATGCGTAGTTTATGCAAACACTGCAGTTCAATTACCTTTTTTCACACACACGCTTTCTTACTGCCTCACTTACTAGCTGCTGAAGGACCTTACACTACACATTTTAGTCAGGTTAGCCTTGAGTTCCAGTGGTGTAATTACAGACATCTTGTCACCAAGCAGCAGTGTGCATTTAGTCCATCTTCAAGGCATTTGTCAGTTTGTTCACCCTTTGCTCAACCGCATTAATGGAACACTCACACTAAGGCTGACCTCCGGTCTAAGGAGAATTGGAGTGCTATTTGTACAGAAGCAGATGGACAGGAACCTTAGAGATTGCCCTTCGGAAGGGCAAAACTGCACAGCAAAAGGCAAGCCTCAGTAGTCTCAAGAGCAATAAGCACTACCATTTTTTTTTTTTAAATGAGGCAGCAAAAGAAGTTTAATGAAGCTGAAGAGCTTGGAAGGCAGTCTTTTTTGCACAACTACAAGGAAGAGAACCACAGACTTCATCTAATAGCTGAAGTTTTAACTTGCTGTGTGAACTAGAGCACCACGTGGATTCAACTAGCACCATAAGAACTGGACACCTGAATGAGGAAGAGTCCCTTCTGAAGCAGCTAGTATCTATTCTGCCTACTGTCAGCACGCATTAGTAGTGGTCAAGAGATCAGAAACTGGATCACAGCCCTTGAACTAGCAAAGGCCATACTGATTTATGGTTCAGAGACAGTGGTCCAAGACTTAATTATTTCTTATTGTAGGAGGTTCTTCCAGTCAGATTGGCTGTCAAATAATAGCACTTGTGTATCCTTTTGATATCAGGTTGACTGTGATCCAACTGATCACCCATATGCCCTTTCTGAGGATCTATTAGCTTATTAGTAGCAAATGAATCTACTTTTGTCCTACAGCACTAGCTACTTGTAGAGTTAAACAATTTGCATATGCTTTAGTGATAGTTTGTTTGGGGGAAAAGCAGTAGCAGCAGTGTAGTAAACATAGGAAAGAAAAAAACTCATGCAGAATCCTTAGACTTAGTCCTCCAGACTTAAAGATGGAAAACAAGAATCAACTTTCACCTTTTCCTTTATTGCATCAACCTGCAAAGGAATTCAGAAGGTGCAGCTTAGAAAAATCAAATTCCATATTTAGCATATAAAAGGTAGAAACAAAAGCGTCAGGGAAGAAATAATTAAGGTACAGGTAAGTAAAAACAGAGATACACCAGAAGTATCTGCTTTAGAAAGGCAGCTCTGCTTGTTCCTAGATCTTACTGCATTGATTTCGTTAGCTACACTACAGTTATATCCTAGTCCTTTAGCAGATCATGAAGTTTTAAGAATCCTTTTCTAAGACTACTACTCTCAAGAAAGGCCTAGTATTAGCTTGGTACATCAGGCATATCTGACAAGCAGTGCTATTGCTTAGATGGCTCCCCACCTCCCCCAAAATACAGCATTTCAGGACAGCAAGTTGCGATAGGACTACAGAGTAGTCCTACCTTTAGGTAGACAACCTTAGCCAGGCAAGTCTTCTAGATAAACAGGCACTCTAGTCTCCATTGACTTGAGCATCAAGTTAAGCTTTTACTTCACAGAAGGAGTCTCAATTGTTAAGGAATTTACACCATTTCACTTGAATATACCCTAAAAGCTTCAGCTGGGCAAATCTTGCTAGTGACAGCTGGTATTTAACTCAAATCTGGTTCAAGTCTGTCAGAGCATTACCAGGTACTTGCCCCATTCTAAGTCACTTCAAACAAAAGCCGAGTCATAATTAGTGCCATTAAGTATCAGAGCCACATTGTAGGTTAAATGCACAGCAGACCAAGTTAATTCAACATCTAGCTACAAAGCATTTTTAGTATATAGTCTAGAATTTAGTTAGAGCTTGATCCCAGCTGAGATTCCTGACTGACGCAGCACATGAAAAGCCTGACTCCTGGAACTACTTTAAGGCACTGCCCGTGGTCAGGCAAATACTACTGATGTAACTGGTAGATAGAGTGGAGTCTGCAAGTGTTTCAGTCTCTTAGAGGGCAAAGTCTCTCCCCAGATGGACTGAAAAATAAGTGTGGACATGGACAGACAGACATTTGACAAAGCCCACATCAATGTTAGTAGCAAGCAGACAGTCTCAAGGCATACACCACAGTGACTGACAAGCTTTCAGTGTGGGAGAAGCACCTGCTCTTACCTTGGTCAAGTACTCCTTCATGACCTGAATAAAGTATGGCATGGCAAAGTCCATGATGTTGTGCCTCCACGCTGTTTCCAAGACAACATCCGGCCTCAGGAGATCATAGCAAGTGAAAAGACAAGCACCAAAGCATTCTCTCTTGTTCTCCTGCAAGAACCACTGCAACAACTCTTCTGCCAACTCAGTATCTTTGGATTCTGATGCATACTGCATTGCATCCTACAACAGGAGAGAGACTGTTTAGCCTCAGGTGCCATTGCACAATCACTGACATGGCTGCAGTATTT
Source organism: Tetrax tetrax (assembly GCA_009806455.1). Taxonomy (NCBI): domain Eukaryota; kingdom Metazoa; phylum Chordata; class Aves; order Otidiformes; family Otididae; genus Tetrax; species Tetrax tetrax. The sequence goes on from WHYT01000188.1 coordinate 53,766, forward strand.
AACTAAGCTGCAATCTGTTACTGACATGAGCAGGGAAGAGGCATTCTCTGACTTGTTTCCAAGAAATCTGCCCACCTATTGCCACTTCAAAGCAAGATTTGCCAGATTAGCAACAGGCACCATCTAGTGGCATCCAAAAAGATGCAGCTTTGCTAGAACGTCACAGGTCTCCAAACCAGCCAAGTATGCTAAACCAGATCTGTGTAGTGGTCTTACCTTATACAGCCTGTCTTTCTTACAGAGCTCGACACTCTGTTTCCAGCGATTGTTTCCTTTGAAGAGATACGCAGCAATTCTTCGGAACTCTATTAGTTCATGTTTCTCCAAACGTTGAGCAAGAGAAATGTTGTCAAAGTTGTCATAAGCATCTATTGAAGTCCTAAGAGCCTGATTAAGCAGAAAAAAAAAAAAAAAAGGGAGTCACACCTCAAATGTATAACTATATCCACCAAGATACAAACATTTTCCATACATCTTAGTTCTGTATTCCTACTTCTAGGAGGATAAAGTACTCTAGCCAGACCTGCAGAGATCTACTTTTTTTTTCTTTTTGAGAAGCCAGTGTTTGACACACATGGAATTTAGCATATTCCAGTCAGTATTTTTCAGTAGCGATCACTGAGGTTAAGAGCCTCTGAATACCAGACAGCTGTTCTCTCAAAACAGTAGAACAGCTAGACATCATAAATGTTTGCCCTTTCTAAAAGTTCTTTCCTCAGCACCCACTGCTTACCTTAAATAATTTGTTACAATGCAGCAAGCATTGCTTAAGTTAACAGCAAGCAGGTAAAATCTATTGAAAATGAGAGAAACCTGTGTTTCCAGACATTAAGCAGGCACCCAGATTATTAGGTTCATACTGACACCTTGAACAGAGCTTCGAAATTCAGGAATAGCTGCTTCTAGTATGAAGCATACACAACATGCACACCACCCATTCCAGATACTGCCATTTCAAGACAAAACATACCTGGTAGTCTTCTTCAATAATGAAGAGGTTGTTCAGGGACTCATTCACTGATTTGTTGTTGTGATTTTGAACAGAGCGCAAGTAAGGCTTAACCAGGGGTAGCTGTTTAACCTTCAAGGAATCAGGTAGACAAATTTAAGTCAAGATAACTTTTTGTAGAGGTCTCCTAGCATCTTCCCTGTGAAGCAGTGAAGCATTTTACAATGCTACTACAGCTAAATGCTTTTCCGCATAGCAGGAAAATTACCTTTGTGAAGAAGGTGACTGCACGGGTGTGGTCAAGCCGAGGAGACAACACCATCAGCAGGTCATTGAGCAACAGAGGTTTAAATTCCAAATAGAACTGAACTGCCTTGTAATACAGCTCCACATTGGCCACCTAGAGATGAGTAAGGATGCACATTCAGAGCAGAAGCTTGATTGTAGAGGAATCCAAACAAGAGACAGACACAACCTTAGATATTCCAGCACACCCGAGCCACCCAAGACTCAATTCTTGTCTCTAGAAGTCTCCTTAGTTATTGTAGTTGACTTGCTTTCCAATTATACAGAAATATCAATAATCTTGAATTTTAAATAGGCTACTAGTGAAGAAAGAGATCTGAAGTGCACATAGCAATAAATTTACCTCCTTTCACTAGGAAAGTAATACCTTAGTGATGATATCTTTGAACTGGCCTTCCTTCCAAGCATCTGTTGGGTGATTCATCATTGTGATGATGGCATTATCATATTCTTCATACTTATCATACAAGAACACCAGTTCAGCCCAGAGATGGGCTTGTTCTGCAGCTCTCAGAACCTAAGCAAAAGGCAGATTAGAAATTCCAGTTAACATATATTGCTGTTCATCAGTGCTCAGGCTTTAGTGCTGTTAATAAACCCAAGAAATGCTATTGCAAAAGCTAGGGTACAGACAAACCCGACAGATGCGTTTCAAGTTAAATTTAAGGCCTCAGGCTCACCTTGGGGATGTTGACTCTGGACCAGAACAGCTCCAAGTGCTCCCTCATCTTCTGTGGCTTGAATTTGGAGTAGAGAATTGCTAGCTCTGTAAACATCCCCATGTGCGCTCGCTCAAGTCCAAGTGCTGCTTCCAACATAGTTATCAGCTCTTCAAAGTAGCCACGATCCTAAGATATACAGACAATTAGATGTTTCACATTAGGAAGCAACCTGACTAAGTTTCCAGATTTGGACAGTTACCACAAAAGAATTTAGACTTTGACTGTACAACAGGAGTCAGCTTAATTACCTGGTAATAGTTAATTAGCTCTTCCAACTCATCTGCATGCACTACAATATGAAGTCCACACATCTGGGCGAGGCGGAATTCTTTTCCATCAACACAAGCGAAGCAGACCTGGAATTGACAATTGCATTATTGCTTATTATCAAAGCTTCTGAAGAGGCTACAGCTTTGAAGTCCCTCAACTTAATCAATCAGTAAGTTTACCTCTTTCCACGTGCGAGTGCTGTTTGCTTTCCGAGCACCATCCACAGCTGCCTGGTATTCACCTAGGTGAACTAAAGTCGAGGCTAAACGGCCAAAGTTGGAGACATTGTTATACAACAGCTTAGCTGCTTCATACATCTTTTCATCGTAACAGCGATCGCCAACCTACAGGAGAGCATAACAAGGTTATTTTGCAGCTTTTCAGTCAAAGGCTTACATAAAATACGTAGCATTCAAGCCATTATCAAAATGGAAATGCCTCTTAAGTCCAAGATCTATCTGCATATCCAAAGAGAGAGAAGTTCCAACACCCCTCTGGTTAGCAAGGCCTAAGGAACCTGCTGCTATGATTCAGCAAAATTGAAACTCAGTCTCACTCACTTGCTGGATATGTGCATTGTTGGGTCCATTGATAAACTCCTCTAGCTCCGCCAGACGATTTGTTTTAGCAAGAGCAAAGATTAATTCTGTTTCCACATATGACTCCCGGGCCTTCTTGCGTGCCATCTGGAGATACTTCACCAGTTCTTCCCAGTTTCCTGTGAAACAGAGTTCAGAACGCTTACTTTCCGCCACTGAGGACACTTGTGCTCAAGCTATACTACCAGCTCAATCTAGCTTGCCGAAAGTATTTCTACAGCTATTTCCCAACAATCAAGACTAGCCTTCATACTGCACACGCTACATTAGATTAATGAAGTCACCTTACAATGGGCCTAACTAAATAAATCCTGGTATTTAACTTCATGCAAAGGCATCCTTAGTCACAAGGGTATCTGACAGCAGTCTCCAGCTAGCTAAAGAAGGTATTTATAAGACCACTGATTATCTGCAAATGGAATAGACTACCTTTTCCCATTCTCATTTAGGGCAGTCTTTGAAGGACCACATTCCTCCACTTGCATCAAGATACATGTTTGGCAGAACTGCAGTTTGAGCAAGAGACCATGCAAAAGAGCTGAACATCAACAGCAAAGATTCAAATAAAACGTCATCATACCACTGGCATTGGCAGCTTGAACAACTTCCATGTATGAGGAAGGATCATCTGCTTTAATATACGAGTCAATTGCTTCCTTTACCATCCCCTTCTGAAGCTGTGCTTTAGCCAGCTGACTCCATACAGCAGGCTCATTGCAGCGTTCAGCAAATTCATACGCACGATCCAGGTTTCCAATGTGCTCTATTAACACCTAAAGAAAGGGTTACTGTGATCAGGTGCTATCTATAAAGGTCAGTTTTACCAGACACCGAGCTGGGCTTTACGTTAGTTCTTCAATCGATCCACAGCTGCTTTTAAAGTAGGGACTACTCTACATAACCCATGCAGCATGAGTAATGTTACGACTGCGAAGTTTCACTTACTAGAGGGTTCAAAATACACAACATTTGTTCTACTTCATAAGACAAAACACTGAGCAGCTTTGGTCACTTCACTAATTGTTGTTAAGTGCTGAAGTCACAAATTACCAGCAAAGTCCTCGTGAGAATGCACATGTCACAGAGTTAGTACAGACTGAGGCTTTAAGATACCTGTACAGCTGACGTGTTGACATCAAACTTCCTGAAGATAGCAAACGCCTCCTCGAAAAGCTCATTGCTGATCGCTATATTGGCTATGTCTGGAGCATCATAGTTATCCAGGCGATTGATGTACTCCATGACACGGGTGCGATCAGCCTTAATAGCTGTAAGAATCAGAAGGTTCTGCAGATTCCTGAATACAGAAAGAAAATATTAGTACACATCCAGTAATGATCAAGAAACTCACCCTCCCCTCTGGAGAATCTATTAGTTTATTTGCTGTTCCACTTTACAGCAGTTTAACACCTGCACCAGGTATAATCTCAAGTTTCCCGTGACTTAGTTTTGACTTTACACACCTGTGCTCGCTGAACACAGAGTTATCAAGAACTATTTTCTCCAGCAGTTCAATAAGCTCATTAGGAAGATCTGCAGTCATGAAGGCCTTCACAGTAACAGAGACTTCCTCAGGGTCCTGTGTCTCCGACAGTGCAGTCTGTACAACCTGCAGGCAGAGCCAAGCCATCAACAAATCAGTTAAGTCAGATACTAGCGAGTCAAGTTAGGACAGTCAAGGCCTGTAACGTTTGTCAGTTATACCTGGTCAATTAGCGGTCTTCTGTAAGGGTTGCTTTCCAGTAGTACGCTGGCCCACAGTTCAGGGTCTTTACGACGAACTAAGTAGCGGGAAAGACTTTTGAAGAGGGAGTTCTCATTGCACACCTAGTGAAAGGCAAAGTTTATTCAGAGTGAAATCACAGCTATTGAGCCTACAGTGGATGAGCTAATGGTATTGCAACATCAAATAAGCCTGCCTGAGATGCAGACTAGAAGTCTCAGGCTTTGATATTTCCACTAGCCTCCCACTCTAGGACATCCAGGGGAGTCTCCCATTTCTCATTAAGTTGCAGATGGAGCATAAATAGTTACCCATTCTATGACAAGAGAGCAGTTCCTAGCTTAACACTTTTTAGGAAATAAAAGCATTTATCAGTCATAAACCTGAACACCTATCCCACAACACTCAGGTTATAGAGTCGATTGCCTTGGCATACATACATTAATAAGTTCCAAATCGCATTGTCCACGCTCATAAGCCACACAGGCCAGGTGAGGGTCTCTCTTCTCACAGTACTTGCCAACAACACGACTGTCGTAATACGGATTCTCACGCAGGAATCTTTCTGGGTTGTTGTTGCTATCAATGTATATTTTGGCCAGCGCATTGTGAGTTGCAGGCTCCTCACAACCCTCATGAATTCTTGCTTCCAGCCAGGGCAGAAGCAGTTTCAGCCTAGAAGAAAGCAGTTTTCCCATTAGAGAGACTGAGTAAATAAGCAAGTATCCACTTGCATGGTTTTTTGACTGTAAAAGTCAACTTGAGTGTCGGATAGAGTCAGTAACTAAACCAAAGTTACAGTACTCCATTTTGGCCTGCATTCTGGTTCATTATTATAATGGTGCAACTTTCTGACGCTATGGAGAACATCACAAGCTAAAGATGCTCTGGAGGCTACTTAGAGGTCCCCACATCAGCCAAGAAATAAAGCAGACTTTTGCTGCTTGCTCACCCAATGGCAGCTTCTTGTGGTGTCAGTACCAGCTTTAGCTACGTTACAAGGACATCCATTGATGGATGAGCAGTATAACCACTACCAGTCTGGCAGGGTTAAGACTTGTAGAAGTTTAATACCTGTTTCTTTTCTCAACCTCTGCAACGAGCTCATCAGTCGAAAATTGACCTCTCACTACAAGGATAAGGTTCTTTATCACATCTTCAGAGCAATCCACATCAAGCAGTCCCCCAATAACAACAGGCAGACGGCTCGGATTCACCTAAACAGGATCATTTAAAGAAGTCAGGGTGTTGTCATGCAGTATTGGCAGTCAATACTCATTCCTAGAAGCACATCTGAAGGCTGCTCATTAAGACTGACCACATCTTCCTGCCTTTACTCCCAGCTTCCTGAAGTTCTGGACAAGTTTGAAAGTAAATTCTTCAATCAACAGGGGTTCACATCACAGTTTAGATTCACTAGAACTCAGTTCCCATAGGAAGAGCTCCTGAGCACACCAATTTGTCCCTGCAGGAAGTATAAAGGAGAACTTTCCCCGCTAAAATGCTGGAAGTTAAAATTACCGTAAGAATTCCACAGTTACTCTACCAACTCTTCCTCTTTTAAGAAGCACATTAGTGGAGGTTACTGCTCAAGCTTGGCTGAAGAATAAATGAGAGATCTGACTCACATAAGGGCTAACTTACTAGAGGCCACTAATAAGTACTTAAATGTCGGCCTCAAATACGAGGCTGTTTGCAAAATACTTACAAGCATAATGCCTACAAGGTGGATATAATACTAGACACATCGATCAGTGAGTCATTAAAGCCAAGGGACAAATTGTAACTTACCTTCTGTACGTAAATCTCTATATATTTCTGGAGATTATTTCTATACAAGTACAGCACCAAGTCGTGGACAAAGTCAAAGCGATCACATACAATGATGAGTGGCAACTGGTCAGTGAGTTTAGCTTCCTAGAAAGAGAAGAGCTTCAGTAATTTGGTTTTGTTCTCAGGCTTAAGTAGACAAATACAGTCACTTAAACTGTCAAAGCAGCTGAATTTGGAAAGCCAAAATTCAAGTCAACCAAATCATGACAGCTTATTGTTCAGCTAATTTTTTTTTGCAACATGTAGCAAGTAGAAGTACTCACACCCACTTGAGGGCCTAGAGCAAGAAGCCTTCTGAAGTTTAACCCTGCTCCTTTGCATGGCAGGGTCTACAAAATTTTACAACACGGTACAACTATTACAAGCCTAAGCTATAGATACCATTTTTAGTTGCCACTGGTGTTTGGTGTGCAGGATTAGCACTCTGGGATTTCAAAAGGAATTTAACCAAGACTAGATTAAGTTGTGGATCATAATATCAGACTTGTATACAGAATTGACTTCAAGTGTCATGTGTCTTGTGATACCTTCTATGGATTTAGAGAACAGTAAGAACCAAGCTAGTAGCAGTACTACTTAAGTTGCTAATCAGATTAGTTATCTAAAAGCATTCCAACTTTCAGCATAAGATTACAAAGGTTACAGTACAGAAGCTTAGTCTATGTGGCAGACAGTATTCCAGATGCATATTTCAGATCACTTATTCGGAACATGCACATCCCAGAATATAATCCTACATATAAATTACACTTAAGGACTTTACACAGGGAGGCCTGCACTTGGAGATTTACCTGGTACATGTCCTGCACATTCCAGACATGGAACAGCACAAAAAACAATAGCTTTCATCAGGAATTTGACAGCTTGATAACTTATCTTAGGTGGCTTGATCAATTTACGTACCTTAGACCTCTGTGACACCAGGTTATTTTTATAGAATTCTCATTTGAAGAGTTTTGCCATCTTCACATATGAACAGCAAAATCCAAGACTATGCTATGTAACTGACAAACATGAAGGCAGGAAATGTTCCCAGATAAAGTTCCCCCCTCCCACACTGTTTCTCAGATATTTCTAGCAGCGTTACATTTGTCAATGAGCTCAGCACTAACAACAGGCTACAGAATCTGAAGCCTGGAGCACACCATCTTTTTCCACTCCTGAGAAATGTTTCAGCAATGCTCTGAATCCTAGCAGCAACAGTCAGTTAGTGTGTATTTACACTGCCTGGCACATCCTAGCAGAGCTAAACTGCTGTTCACCTGGCTGAAGTTTCAGTGAGCGTGTACAAATAAAGTGAGTGGGACAGATCAAACTTGAAGTCTGAAAGCATTTATGGAATTGACACTATTAATTTGTTGTTTGTGTAGGTGCTCAGTTGAAGCTGATTATACTGTAAATAAGCATGAAGTCATGAACTCGTTTGCATTATAGTTGTTATCTCTGTTTCCTACTTGATAGCAGAGATCTAGTAAGTTCTAGACGAGCTGGTGCTATTATTACAGCTTAAGAGTTCAAGTCAGGTTAACCATAATAAAAGCGGTGAGAAACTGATCTAACAGATTCTCCATTTTTTCGATACTGCTCCAGGCTCCGGCTCTATTAGGAGGTACCAGCAATAAGCTAGGTCCCTTTGGTTTAACAGGACAGATGGATCCTTCAATGCAGAGTTTGAGATTTATCTGTATTTTCACAGAGCTGCCTCATTTCACCAGTGACATATACTGTATTTTATCAGAACTCCAAATAGCCCAATACAGTCCAGTGCTACCCAAACATTACCTTGAGGAAGTTTTTAACACGTTCTGGATCATAGCAGTTACTTTCTCTGCAGATTCTTTCCACTTCTTTAATTTGTCCAGTCTTGCATGCAGCTTGAATATACTTGAAGTGCACATCTGGATCCTGGCTGAAGTTTACAATAGAGCCCAGGAAATAAAACAGACCTTGAGGGAAACAGTCAACATGTTATTCTGCTAAAGCGCTTGAGTTGGATCAACATTAGCTTTTAAGTAAGCCTTCCAAGTTACAACTACATGAAAATTTGAATCTGACTACTGCAGAGGTTTACAAGAGATACAAGCATTGTAATTGTTTTACAAAAAGCAGATTGTCCTAGCGGAGTTGAGCCTCTTGTTCTCCATATATTACACAGACTAGTGTGTTATAGGCAAGTTCAATAAATACTGAGGGATCATCATCAATTGTCATAGGTCAGCTTTGTTAAAATATCCAGCATGCGCCTTCCACACGTTCCCTAGACAGGAGGCAAGGAACAGTTTAGAAAACCCAAACTACTTGTGCCCATAAGTTATTAACACAGCAAAAGCTGCTTGCCATGACCCACAGCTAAAGGTCACCTAAAGCTGCTGCCATATAGCACTTGACTACTTTAGACAAGTGACGGTCACGTCACTCATTCAAATTCATGTGGTTTTTGGAATAAACACACACAGGCTGCCTATGCAAGAAACCCATCTACAATAGGATCTTATTCCACTAAGCATTCTCCAGATTCTAAGAGTCTAAGATTATGTTGTATTCTTAGTCTTTGAGGAGGTTTTCTATAAAGCTCAGCAAGATGCTCTTCAGCCACACATCTGCAGATATTTGACCACCCACATACCACCATGCTGACTAGACTATACGCACCTAGTCTTGTGAAGTACAAAAGCCCAAAACCCAAAGTCTACATAAATTTAAGACTGGCATTTTGGACAAAGGAAAAAGGCCAGCAGCTTCTCCAGTTAACTTTCTAGGTTGGCTACATCTTAACTTCTTTGGTAGCATTTCAGAAAACCAAAATACTCAACACCAAATGTCAGTGCCTCCTCGCAACAGGGGAACTTTAAGGTTTAGGTCAGGTTTCAAGACAGCTTTAAGGCCTAGGTACTGGAGTTCAACATGGCTTTCTAGATTTCATTAGGCAGTCCTTCGTACACACACGTATGATGAGGTGAGCACCAGCTCCTTTTGCGAGAGGCAAGAGAACAAACTTACCTTCAAAGCTTTTGAAGGACTCAAACAGCTCGATAAGCGACTGTGTTGACAGTTGTTCATGGTATTTTGAAGCTACCTGGACACAGATCTGCAGGTTCTGACGAATGTTAGCAGACAACATAGCACGCAGACACTCCAGAGAGTCTTCTACCGATAAGGAACCAAAATAATTCACTAACCACTGCGAAGACACATAAGGCATTTTAGACCCAAGTAGAATACTCCATACTCTGAAGTCAAATGCTGAAAGCAATTAATGGCCTGGCATTCGCTAGATTCATGATCTTTAATCTCATACCTCAGGATTGAGAAGATGAGTGTGAACTACCGCACGCTTGATGTCATACAAGTCTGTGAAGTGTTCAAGGGCTCTCTGTAGCAAGCCAGCTTTCTCACACAGCTGAGCTATGTGAGCACGGTCATAATGAGTAAACATTTGGTTTCCCAGGATAGCATCTGCAACCTAGAAGGAATATTGAAAAGTTTCATTTAGTTCCTAAACACTGTCACTAGCATTTGGCATGTACCACAATGCAGTGGCTGATGTAGCTAGAGAAGCCTGATCCAATGTAACTCCAAAAGCATACCTGAGGTGCATGCATGAGGTTCATCTCAAGTAAACGTGTTTGCAGGGGACCTTCTGAGGGACGATTATTCTTCAGTGCATCCAGCAAGAAGGCTGTACATTGTTGAATTAAGTTATATTCCATAAAGACATCCACAATCTGAAAAAATTAAAAGTAGTCTTTTGATTAGAAACTGGAAGCATATATTAAAAAGTAACATCAAATCCAGCTTCCAAAGCTAAACTGTTTATTCTGGCACCGCACTAAGTCATCATTTAGTGCTTTAAAACTAGGCAAGAAAGAACATTGTCCTGGTAAGGCAAATCCTAACTCTTAGTTCAAAAATCTTCCTCTGATGGCAAGACTCCCCTTACCAATTTAAGGCCCTGAAGTTAACATTTCATAGCAATCAAATTATTTACTTGTGTTATGTCTGCAAGAGGCTCTTCATCTTGAACAAGCATTTGTGCAAACTGCTGTCCTTGATCAGGGCTGATTCTCATTACATTCCTCAGCAAAAAAATCCAGTCTGGGGTATATCCAACCTGAAGAGATAATGAAAAGTATTAACTCAGCAAGAGCACAAGCCTTGTTAAACACACAGCTCAGTAAAAGCTACTGTCAGTAGCTTGCACAACTCAGTCCAGATTTCCTCATTTGAAAGAGACTACAGAGGGAAGTATGAAAGGACACACGTATGAAGTCTAGCAGTAACTATTCACAACAAAACCTTAGGCCAAAGTAGCTACTACACAGGCTCTCAGATTCCCCCACAAATAATTGTGGGTACTTTAGAACATACACTAGTTATTCTTAAATGCAGGATAGACATGGCAATTTAATTTCCTCTCACCTTCTTAGCATACAAAACAATCTTCTGGACTTGTCCTGTTTCAGCAAAACACTGGATAACTTTGTTTGGAACGTTGGCTCTCAGATAAACACTAAGTGCTAGCGTAGGATCTACAGATTTCACAAGGTCTCCCAGCTCCTCTGAGCACTCCAGCTGTTTAAAGACACAAATACAGTCAGTCCACCCTGACAGTGCCATGCCGAAACATATCACTATCTTCTTCCTCATTTGTCTTCCTTTTGGACTTCTCTTAAAAAAAATGTTAAAGCCCAGCTTTAGAGCATTATCTGATTCTTTAACCAGTGATCTAGTGGGCTTTCTTCCTTATGCTGCTCTATAGGAGTCAGAAATGCAAAAATGCATCTGTAGAGCTAAAAAAGAATGAGTCATTGTATCAGCAAGCTTCTTCAGCTAATTACAGAAACATAACCACAGCTCAAATTTATGCAAGTCAGTATCTGAAGAAGCCCAAAGGGGTTTAGGAAAGAACAGCAGCAACTCAGCAGCTTTCCATACTATGTTTACCCTGCTGTACTTTTAAGTAGATTTAAGTAGAATGAGTGAAGCTCTTGAGTATTTGATCAATTCTCTTTCATTTACATGGGTCGTAGTCACAGGTAGTGCAGATGTCTATCCCTCAACTCTTTGATCACACTAGTGCACTGACAAGTTGCCCAGCTGAGTTTTCCTTGGAGGAAGGGAGGGAAAGCTGTCAGGCAGTTATGTTCCTCCAGGGCTCTAAAGGTATCTACCTCACATTTACCTTATCTTCTTTTAACCATTTTTCCAAAAGCTGCTTGCGTCCCTGCTGAAGCACTGGTCTGCAGAGTTCCAGCGACTCGTACTTATTCAGCTGCCCCTGGTCAAGTAGAATGCCAAAGTACTGGAGTAAAGGGGAAGTCTGTCCCGGCTGAGCTGGAACACTCTGGAACCGGCGTATAGTGTCTGGAGTACGCAGGATTCCCTGCCAGAAATAGAGATGCACTTTAGTTTTCTGTTCCGCTATTGTGGCTTGGCAAGAGTTTCTCCGGAAAGCTGAAGTCAGAAATGCTTACTACATCAACACGTTTTGCCAGCCCAGAATAAGTCAGAAGCAGTATGGTTGAACATGAGCTCAGACACTGCTTTTGGGATGTTCTGACAGAAGATTTGCCATAATAGCCCATTAGACTTGTTTCAGCAGCACTGCAGAAGGACTTCAGAGGACTGTAGCACACAATTAAGACACTCTCATCCTTACAAGCAAGTTCCTCTCATCTAAATTTAGTATGATCTTTGCTCTTAGTCTGTCCTTTATATCCTGTTTCCAGATGCAGCCTTACCTGGAGGCTGTCTTTTCATAGAGACTTTTTTAGTTATTGGAGCAACAGAGTACCAGAAACACTAAGTCACACAGACATTACTTTATCATTTACTCCTCTCCTCCTCTGTGGGCTTCATACAAGCTTTAAGACCTTCCAACACACAACGAGCGCTCTCAACATACAGCAACAGGTTCTTCACAGATGTGTTTAGTAGTACTACATTAGGGCAGGTGCGGTACCAACATTCTGGTCTTGCCACTTATGAAATTCAGTGAGCTTTCCTGAAGCTTAACCCAGCAGAGTCCAGTGCTATTCCAAATATTGATTCATTACCTTTGGGGCATTAGCTGCCACTTTTGCTGCCTCTGAATAGTTCCCTTGCGCAAACAGTGCATTGAATTTTCTGGCAAAGAGTTCCTCAGCACCTGCCAGGTTGTTGCGGACAGCCATTCTTAAAGCTAGGTCAGGATTCTGCAGCACATTTGTGATATAGGGAATAATATTCTCTTCTTCCACACACACTGAGAGCACCTGAGTAAGTTATCAAGAAAAACTTCCAGTTAGTTCAAACGTAAGAAGTGAGCCAATGGCTAACCTAACCTCTAAAAGGAAAATGACAGCACAAATGGAAAGCTTCTTCATGCTTTGATAATTGCAGAGTCTTGCCATTTTATTTAAGAAACAGAGCTTCTGTTGGAAAGCACCTCTACCATCGTAATTACTACATCAAGGCAGACAATTAACAGTCAGTTTAAAATGAGGTATTTACAGAGGTCAGAAATGCAGGGATGCAACTACTGTCTTTCTGTAACCTGTACTCAGTGTCTTAAGTAACCGATCCTAGAGGATGAACTAGGAACTTCTGCCCTGTATTATCCCTGTTCAACAAGCAACAACATTTGAAATCAGTTCAAGTCTAAAGGCATAGCTGTAGGATGTTATAGACTGCTTTAACCTAGTTAAGTCAGATGCATACAGAGATGCAGTAGCAAATTTTCTTTGGGGCTCAAAACAGACAGACATGAGCTTTTCTGAACAGAGAGTTCAAAGTTAACATATTTAAGACTTCTCTTAGCATGTGCTCTCCAAGAGGGTATGATCTGCCCCAAAAAGAGACCTTTAGTTCCATCCTCAACAGCAGGACAGGGCTTAGATCAGTGACTGCCGTTACAAAACTCCTAAAATTACACAACCAGAACCCAGGCTGTAGAAGAAACTAAAAGTCCAACAACCTGCACTCTTGTTCAACTCTCCAATATCACCATACTCCTCAGCCTATTGTTCTACCTTGCTAATTTCTGAAAACTTTTAGACATTGATATGAACACAACTGCTTTCCAGGCCAAGCTTCCTTACTTGTCCCTTTCTGTTTACGCCAATAATTCCAGCTGTTGCTTCATGCTGCGCAGTAACAAATATGGTCTCTCCACTGATCCTGTTCATGTAAATACAGGTGCCAGTCTCCAGGTCATACAAGTGGATATAGCCATACTTCGTTATGAGAAACACTACATCGTGCTTGTCACTGATCTGCAAAACAGGAATAGATCAATCAAATTTGGTATCAGATAAAATGGGCAAGTGATTTTAAGAATGAGCAGATAGCGGCACCGTTTCAGGACAACCAGAAGTGCTGTTCTATTTTTACTTAATACTTGAGTACTATCACAGCAGAATTGTTTTAAGAGCTTGAGAGACAGTTAAATATAGATGGATATTTCTTCCATAAATAAGAAGCAGCTGCTTCAGTTTCTACTTTTACTTTAACACTACAGAAGCAGGAGCAGAAATCACACCAGTTCAGTGCTAAGCCTCACATCAATATATTGACCAGCTGGCTTCCAGTGCCCTGTCACAGCGTCACATACACCAAGAAAAGTTACAGACTGGTTCTTGTGCTCTTCTTTGCAGCTGTCATACCTGCATCGCAACAGGAAAGTCATTCTGTGCCTCAGGAGGAAAGAAGACATCCACTGCTTTCTTTGGAAATGGCTGATTCCCAGTAGGTGGTGTGCCAACTTCGATGATATGTAGCTGTGCAATAGATTAGATTAGTCTGTTAGTTCTTGTATTTAATTTATGTAACAATAGAGTCATTAACGAAGATATGGCAATTCTTTTGTCTTTTCTCCAGAGACAGTTCTGAAGATGTTTCTCAATCTAACTCTGGTTTTACTTTGGTTTAGCTGTCACAGTAGCTCACATAATCCCAGTGATAGTATCAGACCACTAGTTAGCCTTGTAACACCAGTGTTTAATTGTTTTTCATCCAATAATTTGGAAATAAGTTAAGCCTGATACCGTGGATCAGCAAAGAAAGACTGCAACAGCTTTCCCCTTAAGCTTAGCCTGTGAAGCTGAGTCGCGTGTTTCAAGCTACATCAGGTATTCCCTGTTGCGAAGCTCTGTATGCACCAGTTTTCATATATATTAGATACAGAGCACCCAGACTGACACATAGTCCTTCACTTTTTCCTAAAGGCAACTTTGTGCCGTAAACCATGTGTTTTCCTGGAAGCAGATAACCAGGGTGAGTCATGAAAGGTTACAGCATGTTTAGAACTGAGTCTTACCTTACCCCCAGCTTGCCCTCTTACTGCAAAACAGAAGAGAGTGGATTCTTCAGCATTTCCTTCCATCTTGAACTGCGCAAAGCTAGCCGCATGTCCCTCAATTGGTTGTGACACTTTTCTATCTACAGAATATAGCTGCATCGCTCCCACAACACGATTTTGCTAGACAAGACAGAACAAGAGTCAGGAATAACAGGCACTCAGGCAGTAATTTCATTTAAGTTAGCGTTAGTAAATGTTGCCAGATCAAGCTGAAGTACCATGCCACGCTTTCCCTTACAAGGGCATTACTTAAGACTCTTAGCCTTCTACTAGTGTTTATACCATTCAGTTACACTCAAGTTTGTTATCTGAAGATCAAGACAAGCATTTACATTCCCAATAATGCTATAGGAAAGAAAACAAACATGTCAGTTCTGCTCCTATAGAAGGAGGAACGGGACAAGCTCCTTCCACGGCAGGTCTCCTTGGCGGTAAAGTACCTGTGCAGATATGCCAGTTAGCAGCAGCCACTTCTGCTTCGCATCTGTGCGGTAGTTGATGATCTGGCAGCCAGCAAGACTAGAATGGCGATCAAACATTTTCACAGGCTGGGACTCCCCCTCCATACTCCAATGGTAGACTGCGTTATCCGTTACAAGGGCAACAGTATTCAGAGAGATCCACTTCCAGAAGGTGACATCATCTGTCATTGTATGAGCCTTCATTTTGCTCTTCATTTCAATGTTAAATATTTGAAGCGTTTTCCCAGCTAGAAAACACAGCATTGTTAGCCAGGTTGCAGTTTCCACTTGTTACTTGAAGCACTGAGTAAAAGTAGAAGAGCTGCACTATGACATTAAACCCTGGTGACTTCATTTAAGAAAATGCTGTCGTATACTGGTAGTATCTTCAGTGATCATCTATTACTTTTAACCAGATCACATTCTTAGAGCTAATTTTACCAATTTGCCACTACTGAGCAACCAAACAGATGTGGAAAACAACTTGGTAGGAGACAAGAGTTTCAGCTCCACAAACAAGTTGTACGATACTTCACATACATTAAAACTAGGTTACAATAACGCTGAGTCTTTTGAAAGTTGTGAGGAGAGCTATGCCAGTGTCATTAAAAACTATGCCCACATCTGTTTTAGGTATATATAAAAAAAAAGCACAACATGGAAAGGTCAGGTTGGCAGAGGGCTTTTGTAATTCAGACTCATTAACCAAAACCCTTAGGTTGCACTAATGGGATACATATAGCTACTGACTGCAAAACAGACTAATAAAAACTGTGCAAGGAAAGGAATCTAGTAGCCAACACAAGCTCTAGAAGAGGAAAACTTCTCCGAATTACACAGAATGGTGCAGACATACATCCTGAACAGCCACCTGCAGTCATTTCCACCAGAGTTTTAAGAATGCAGTGGCATATAAGAAACTTCCTTCCTGTCGAGGAGATACAGAAGGTTCTGACCAACTTCTGCTAGTTTTAGAAGACAGCTATTTAAACACATGCTAGTGTAGCCCAAGAGGAATATTAAAGGTTATGCGAAACTAGGTGCAGGTCAGAACATCTGTTACAGTTATGAACTGTAACTCAGCTTGCTAAAGTCACAACGCCATACCAGCAAGTGCCTTCACTCACCAGTTTTAGTTTAGTTTAGTTAGAAGCCACCATTAGTTCAGCTGTTGACATAAGATGCAGTGCCAGGAGTTTCTCCAGAGCTTGGAGAAGACTGTCTGATAGAGCATTACTCAGGCTACAGGCTAGCAGTTTGTTTCCATATCTAGTGCAGATGGAACTTTAGCATCAAGGGAGATGACACTCAGGTAACATGGATCCTACGAGCTATTCAAATCATATTAAGGGGCAAAATCTAGACTTCAGTCAAAAGGGTCAGTCCTGTTTATAAAAAGCTTAATATCAAGACTGCAATAGTTTAAGTACACTTCAAGTTCTTGAGTGGAGTAGTTTTCTGAATCTTAAGGATTCCCTTGTCTGGAAGGGTACAAAAAGCCTCTGAATTTTAGGCTTTCAGTTGCTTAACACCACTGTTCAGCCATGTGCACCATTCATTTGAGCCATTTGATTCTGCTCCCTCTTTTCATAAGACAAGACAGTCAATTGAAATAACTCACCATCTGCACACACAAGAAAGCATTAAAGTTGCAACAAAACAGTAGCACAGTATTAAAGTCAAACTTCAATAACATTGCATACATATAAGTCTTTCCATTAGCAATATATACACTTCTAGAGGGACTGTATTTGAGCTTCTTGGGCCTCCTGGGGAAAGAGATCAACGTTTCTGGAGACTCCAGAGGAATGCTTGTTCTCTTCTTGCCAGAGATACCAACTTAGCTGACCTTGTGCTTTATTCACTACACAAGTCTTCCTTGCATAGTTTTACTCTTCTTATCACTGACTGATACAACAAGTATGCACCGGCCTCTTCCAGCAAGGCCAAACTAAGGACTTTGGGAATATTTCCCTTCCTCCCCCAGTCTTAGTCTTCCCCTTCTGTAAAGAGAGGCTTAGTTGATAGACCTTATACACTTAACAAATCAGGTCTCATTTCCCTCTAATACAATTCCAGACTTTAAGATACTTCTGGAGTCTCTAGCCTGAACTTTCCTTCCATCTCTCCCTGCTCAGAAGCTTTAAGCATTCTGACTAAAGCAAAAAAACCATCCTAATGATCAGCAAACAGCAGGAAGCCTTAACTGAAACTTACTGCCCCGCTACCTTCAGAATAACTGAAAAATGCACCAAACTTAAGCTCCCATCAAGCTGTGGGGAAACTGGTAAGGGATCCTCCCACATAAATTGCCTGAGAGACTCTAGTTGGTCACAAACTAGTCTTACAGAATGCTCTCCATCCACTTCAAACAATTCCTTATCAGGACTTCCATACCTTTTAATGCAATGACTTTACTGGCAGGGTTCATGATAGCACTGTCAGCTGAAATTGGTCTTCGAATAGGGTTGCTGGGATCATTCATGTCAATGATCACCACTTGAGCCTGTTCTCCTACTTTCTCTCTTATGCAGATGAATTTGTCGGACTCCATTGTCAGAGTGCTGAACCCAATGTTTGCTGGGTTGATTCCCAGGTTCTGGAGCTGGAAGAGAAAAAAGGTTTAGCATTAAGTTACAACCTTGGTATAGGCATGAACAATTTTTGTGAAAGTCACAGAGACCAAGCTTCACATATCTTTGTGACAACATAACCATGCTACCCAAAAACAGCACGGCACACAAATTCTTGCCCAACTTCAAGAAATCAGCTGAAGTAGCTTCTTCCTGAAGCAGCTCTGCAGCATTCAAGTGATTGGTACCTCATCTTCAAGGTCCACTTACAACTCACTGTTTTGGAAACTTAACTTTTGAGCACCTCATACGGTTTAAGGCACAGTGAACTTGCCTGCACCTGGTAGCTGTGCTGAAGTTGCAGCTTCAGTACTCACTCTCACCAGCTTTGCTTCTAGAGCCCTAACTTAGTCCATTGAGCTTGGCAGCTATCACTATTTCAAGCTTAACATCACATGTGAGGCGTCTGAGCTTTATCTTTATCCTTGTAGAGTTAAAAAAAGCTACCTGTCTAGCAATGAGCCTAGTCCTGTCTGACAGTAAGGCTGAGTGCCAGTCAGGAGGCAGAGCTAACACGAGATGGACACTGAAATCAGAAATGCCTCATCCGCAGCCATCCTCAACACAGAAGATATCAAGAAACCACCTCCTCTTCTGCTTAGTCAGTCTGCTTCTGTAAACCTTTAAATGCACACCTTTATGTTTCTGGTACAGCTTGGAACAAAACACAGTTTAGTTAATACCACTTCATTGTGTGTACTAAGATGTCAGTAGTGAAACAAAGTTTATTCTATTTTTAACAGTGGAAATGCAGAATAGTTAGTTCACCTCACATATATCCACCCACAAGCTGGGTATGTATATTAAAAAACTCAAGATCAGTTTTCTACCATTAAAGGAATTATCACTTCAGATATTTTTCTTTCTGGTAGACTGTTTGAACTTCAAGCCCAAGGCCTCCCAAAAAGGGCTTGACCTTCACAGCCAGTTTAGTATTATTGTATCAGTTTAAAGCAAAACACTAAGCTCTTATCAGCTGTGCTCTGTACAAGCTCTGAGATGACCACGCCTCAGCTGCTCTGTTCCTGCCTACTTGCAGCTCCTGATAAAAAGGGTGTTTTACTACACTTCCCCTTTGCCCTGACTTTCAGAAAGCACATGCGAGGAACAAGCAACGTCTAGGCTATGGCACACCGAGTTAACAGAACAAGCTTGACAAAAAGGCCCTTCAACAGAGGACCTGTATCACCCAGTGAATCAAGACAGCCAGATCTTGGTACAGCTTAAGCCTGATCAAAAGCAGATCAGTTTTAGCTCCTTCTGTCTGCTGAAGGAGACAATTTCTAGAAGATGATTCAGCCTTTGTGCATAGTTCTCTGGTCACTTTGCATTTAAGTCTTCTGTCCTATAGCACACTATTTCATTGCAGTTACCTTGCTCTTTCAAGAGAGGACTTCAGATTTAAATTCAGTTCTCCCTTTCACACCTTTACTTGGGTAGCGTTCTCTAGGCCTGACTCTGGTATTTGTACATCAGCTAGGCAGGACTACATGCCACCCGGTCACAGCCCTGCAGGCAGAGAAGGTTTGAAGATGCAAGAGTTTCATCTGGTAGAGCTGGAGACACTTACTAGTACATGGCATTTCCTTTTGTTACGGCTGCAAGCTTAACAAGTGCAGAGTCATCTATCAAGCAATCCACTTCCTTAATTCGGTAGCCGAGAGTAGTTTCAGGGTGCCAAGCCCTCTGCCTGGCAGTAGCTCACAGCACCATACTCAAACCAACATTGTCAACAGAACACATCAAAGATGCAAGTCCTAGCAGGTGGCAGACCTCTTAGGGAAGTCTAGACATAACTGCTGAATCAAAGTTGCTTAGATATTGCAAGACAGATTTATCTCAATGATGATCAAACTGACATCTGCTAGGTGTCACGTCTGAGGTATCCAACCCTAGTTAGTAGTGGAAGATGTGGTCCTTTTTAAACTTAGACCGTTTCCAAAGGCTAGATATTGCTTTGAAAAGATTTAGATTGGCACTGCAGCTCTGAAGAAAGCTTGGAGAAGCCTTCTGATGGAGATGCAACCGTTAGTGAAGTCTTCAAGCACAGAAGCTCTTTCTGCTAACATTTCATCTTCTAATCTCAATAGATCCAAACACACGAACCAAGTCTGCTTTGAGCACCCAGATGGGAAGTTGACTCTAACCATGGCAATCTCTGCATCTGATTACACAAGAGCGTCACCAGCCAAGAGCAGCGCTTGCTTTGCTCAGCTGGTAAGGCTAACAGTAACTTCTCTTGGCTGCACTCAGACCTGATGCACAGAACTCTTGAGGGTACAGATCATTTCCTGGACTATGGGTTATTTTCTTTGCCCAAACAAGCTAAAGTTCAGGTGAGTGAGGCAAGAGTGTTTTTAAAACTAAGCAAAGTAAACAGAGACTAAGATTACTACTAGAAACACAGCAAGAAGTATTTCTTTGGAGGCTTTTATTGTGCAAATTTCAATACTATTCCACGTACAAACTCCTGACTTCGCACTACAACTAAAAGAGTACAGGCATTCATGGCAGATTTTCTACTCCTCCTCCTCTCACCACAGATGAAAAAATCCAAATGTTTAATATTGCATTCATTTAGATTCACTACCTTTCACTGATTCACAAATCAATTTATACTTCAAGTTATTTCACACCAACATTTGTTGGAAAGTTCAGTTATACCAGTCTCCCGAAAGCATGCTGAAAAGAAAGCGTTGCTCCATCAGAGTGGAACCATGAAAGAGGTTGCCAGAGACAGCAGGAACTCTGTTCAGCAGAGATGTTGCTCTGAAGGACTCATCTGACTTGAGCTTGGATACTTCAGTCAATTGCAGGCTGTACTGAACCATCAAATTCTGCGACATTTATCTGAACAGCGTTGAGAGGTGAATCATTATAATACGATAAGTGAAAGTCTGATTAGCAAAATTATTTTTTCACTGGAAAATAATTGAAGTACATTCTTGGTAACTGACACAGAGAAGTTGTCATATTACATGCACGTTTGACATCAAACGGAATGGTAAAACTGCTGACAAGAATCTCTTTGTTGACCCCTTCCTGGAACATTCGCTTTCTTGTGACAGTTTGCTTAGCTGTCAAATAATTTCTCCTTGCCTATGAGGAAGGGCGCAGAACTGCTGAGTACGCATTTCACCTCAACTCTTAAACTCAACAGGATGTAACCACTGTTCTTGTAGCCACAAGCAGCTGCTTCATCTCTGCCCAGAGACTCCCTAGCTACATGCAGCTAGAAATCACATAGCTGGGAAGTGCCTGTTAAGAGAAATATTCCGTCTTTTAGGAAGCACGGAGCTCCTTGATGTGCAGTGAGTCACACTAGCTCTATGGCAAGGCCATGCTTTACTAGGCTTTGATTGAACAAGGCAGACACCCAGCTACACTACAGCCACTCGTTTAGTGCCGTACATAAAAATTCGCAAAGCAAGCTTAAGTCACAAGAGATGTCGATCCGTGCTGATCCGTCACAGTTACTGACCGCAGCTCTGTAACGCAGCAGCCCCACGGGCAGTCAATGGCTCCCAAGCACTTCATGCCTACCAGCGCATGGCAAGAGTTACAGTTTGCGACAGGCTAGGAAGTTGTGTTTTCAACAGCTATGAGACCTCTGTAACATTCGAGAGCTCTTCTGGTTCGGTGTCCTTCCTATTTCCCGCCTCACCCTCAGCAGGCTGAGGCAGCCATCCGGTCTCAGCAGCCGCAGGCACGCTGTGTGGCTATTTCAGTTACAAGCCACAGCTGAGACCGTACCTGCCGCAACCTGAGCTCAGAACCACTGGCTGCCGTAAGTACCTTTGGTTAAGCCACCACCGTCCCAGCGTGAAGTGCTAACGAGGAGCGCCACCAAGACAAGCAGGCCTGTTGACTTCAGTACCTGCTGCGAGGGATGTGCCAGGAGGAATAGCTTATGAACTGCTTAACTAATTGCCCTATCCAATTAGTGGACACGCACACACCCTTCAGGTTGACGATATTCTTCACAGCATTCTTTGTGACAGATTTTATGTAAGAATACTCCAAGCTCACTGGTTTTAGGAATTCAGACCCACTAAGAAGCAGGGGACGAGACCTCCACCAAAACAGCATTAGGCACAGCAGTCCTGTCTTTAATTCCTGACTTAAAATACCAACAAAAGACTTAACTGCTTCAAATTAATGCTGTTATAGCAGAGATTTAGTGGTTTAGGATATATTAAACTGTCTCACTGCCGGCACAATACATGGAAGCTTTTTGTTCTTGTTTTGTTGGGTTTTTGTTTGGGTTTTTTTTTTTTGTCATTTTTCATTCTTAGAGTGAAGTAGTAAATTTATAAGTTTTATTATATGATGCCTCAGCTGTTCAGTTTTATTTGGTTAGCTCTTTGGCATAGCTAGCTGTGATTCTGAGAGCCATCCAAGTGTCACCACACTAGAACAGCACAGCCACATTCAGGTTTGCTCTATCAATAACCAATATTTCAGGGTAGTATGGCTAAATCAAATGGCAATCACAGCTTATCACCTGCTAACTCCTCTGGTTATTTCTCAGTCATCAGGAACATGTAATCTTAGAAAAGCTCCACGCACCTACCACAGTAAGCAGTTGTGTTCTACTTCCACCCTCAAGTACACAGAGGCACCAACTTATGGAACCCCTAAAACCGGGATACAACCAGGATTTGCAATCATTCGACATCCTGAACCCTGACCTCCCGCTACATGCCCATTGGACTGTTTCTGCATAGCTACTTTAAAAAAAAAAAAAAGTATCGCTATAAAATTTTATAACTGAATCTGGTAGTTTTGATAGCACAGGAATCCAGTTTCTCCTTGGAAACTCCCAAGGAAAAAGTTTGTCCACAGTGCATTGCTGATGTTCTTTTGTGGCAAGGCAGGCATCTGTGATAGACAATACACAGATAACATCCCATGTATTTGTGACTCCTGCGATTTCAGAGCTATGTAACGGGACTCAAACAAACAAAACCTGAAGCCTGACTACATGCTTTGGTTTTAGACTTCATGTAGTAACTATCCAAAAAGCTTACTTAACCCTAGCAAGCTAACTATTTGCCACATCTTACTTGCCCAGACTAGATCTCCAGTTCAAACGTCAGATGCAAAGCATGCCACGCTGTGTACCCAAGAGCACAAGAGCGCAGCGCTTCTGGAGCCTTTAACTCCTCATTCCCACACCACGCAGCCAAGATGCTGACAGCAGCAGATAACACTGCTCTGCCTTGAGCAGCGTAACACAGAGTGCAACTAGGCTGAAGCTGAAGATCAGGACAAGCTTTGTACAGTTACTTAACCATTTTCTGACCTGCAGTCGTGGATCCATGGAGAACCAGTATCATAGCAGTAGTGCTGACTGCCAGTCTTCTAGATTAATTAAAAGCAACTTTCAATAACAACCTTGCAAGAACTTTCCCATTCATATCCATCACCTGCCTTTTCATGAATAGGGCTATGAATAGGGCTCCAGCTGAGTACCTTGTCTTTCGTTAAGCATCAACTGCAAACCTGCAAGTGTTGCGCAACACCTGTTTGACAAGTTTCCCAGACGATGTAGGTCAGGCACAGTTCAAGAAGTTGTACTATCAAGCCCATGAGGACCTCCTATAAACGGCCCAGAATACGCTAAGGCCGTTCTGGACAGCAAAAAATGTACCAATATCAGTGCTTCTGCTCTCAAAATTTACTCCACCAGCAAGCCGGAAGTTTTGGCATGAAAATAATACATCTGAGAATTCAAGTTCCTCTGAATTTTTTTTTCAATGAAATAAAATGAGGAAGTTCAGTAGGTGCAGCAAACTGAAGCGTTATGGGCAACGGCCATGTGCATGCAGGCTCAGAAGGCTGGGGCACTTAGAAAGGATCAGCTCATATATGCATTTCTAAAAGACACTGGTCAAGCCAGTGCTCTACATTAAACAGCAACAGGGGAAAAAATACAAACAAAACCCCCAAATAAACAGATAAATCTGTCCTTAGTCAAAACAGTCACATTCCACAATAGTGCTGGCCCAAAACCTATCAACACCTCTGGAGTGAAGCAGATAGTTTCCTTATGTAACAGCACTCATGTCATTAGAGACCTGGCAGTGGGGCACATGCAAGGTTTGTATCTTAAATAATGTATCGTAGATGCATTTCCACAATAGGTTATTAAGAGCTGGGCTCTTAATAGGGATGGGATGAGTTTCACCCGAGTGTACAGAACCTGCTCCTAGGCTATGCCACTGCCAGGAGAGGACACTTGCTCAGAGCTGACGCTCCGGCCAGCTCATGAAATTCTCCTGCCAGTGCTGCTCACCAAAGAAGAGCCTAGGGCTACACCTAAGCTACGAACTTTGGCCTGGTTTTAAATTGATAGTGAAGGAGAATTATTCAGCGCTCAACAGTTAACTAGCTAGATAAAAATCAATCATTGTAGCATTTTTTAAAACTAAAAATAATACTATGGACAGTGGTAACCTATGGAGCAAAATTTTTCAATTGTTCTTTTAACAAGGTGTCTGGAAATTAAATTATTTCCATTTGGGTTAGAAGAGATTCACTACAAATCATGCAAATCCATCACAAACCACATAGACACTGACATTACAGGGAAGCAGGGCTACAGACAGGTTGCTAGAAAACAGAAGCCCCTGCTCGGGTATGTTGATGTAACTTTTGTTATACAACTTCTTAAAAAAATACTCCTCAGCAGCGAAGCCACGCTTAATTCCACCACAGCTACAGCAACGTGGGACAAGCAGCACGGCTCGTAGTACTTCGTCCTACAGAGCCGTCGGATAGGAAGTACACATTGCACAACCGCATTGCCACTTCCAGACCCCTCCCTGCGCTCCAGCTTCACCGCCAGACAGCAAAGGTGCACGCTTCTTTGAGAAGGTAACCTTGCATTCCTGCAGCGGAGAGACCTTAGAATGTGTTACTAGTGCCTTTTGAAGGCCATATTGAAGAAACCAAAAGCCATCACTTGGAAATAATCTATTAGCATGTGGTAATGGTTTAACGAGACCCAAGCCCAGAATTTGCCGGAGGCCAGCAGACCCCAGAGAGGAAGTGTGGACCTGGCACTTCTGTGCCTGCACTGCCACAGCCGTACTGCAGGGATGCCCGCAGTAGCTTTCACATTTCCCTGCAACATGCGGCTTTTCTTCACAGAATATGACATTACAAGTCAGATCATCAATAAAATGATTTACTACATCCTTAGCAGAAGTCGCAGCTTCGTTTAAAAAATAAATAAATAAATAATCAATTAACGGAGACTACTTGGCCTCCTCGTTAATGTACCCCCCGTCCCTTGCAGACCCCGCGCTGAAGCGGGATTTCCCCCCGGCGCTGCCCCGCAGACTCTCTCTCCCCGATGAAGCCGAGGGGCACCACCCCGCGCCCTCCCGTCCCCTCCCCACCGCCCGGCAGGTGCCGGCGCGGGCAGGGCGCCAGCCTCGCCTACACCCCCGGCACCGAACGCGCTCCGCCAGCCCGAGCGGGGAAGGCGAGGTGGGGACCGGGCGAGGGCTGGATGCCGGGCTCCGCACCTCGGCCCCCTCCTCAGGACACGGAGGAGCCCCCCACCCCAACGCCCCAGCCCTTCCCCTCGCGTCCGGGGCCCGCTGGAAGGTGCCCTTCGGGGCGGGCTAGGCCTGCGGGAGGGCGGCCACCCCGCCGCCGGGAGGTCCGGGCCGCCCCACAGCCCTCGGGGACGGCCCGCGGCCTCTGGCCCAGGCACCGTTCCCAGGCGGCTCCTCCGCCCGAGACAGCGGCCCGCCCACCCCAGCGCCCGCTCCCCCGGGCCGGCCCCTCCTCGCCCACCTGGAGATGCTCCTGGAAGCGAATCGGCAGGATTTGGGCCATGGTGGCGGTGGCAGCAGCGGCGGGCTGGGGCTCCAGTCCGAGGCCGGACCGGAGTCACACCTCGGCAGAGTCCGGGCGGCGCGGAGAAGCGGGACCGCAATGGCGGAACGGGCCAGGGAGCTGGGAGAGCCGCGGCGATCCGGAAGCTGCCCCCGCCGGCGGAAGGATATCGCCGCGGAAGGAAGAGGCCGGCCCTCACCTGCCGGGACCAGCCTTAACCGCGCCGGCCGGGCGGAAGGATCTCGTGGAGCGGCGTCACTCATTCACCGCAGAGCCAATGGGAGCGACGGAAAGATCCGCCACCGGAAGGAACTATTTCGCTCCCCATCACTTTTTTTTTTTTTTTTTTTTTTTTTTTCCACATCCT
>WHYT01000188.1:79837-107821 GCA_009806455.1 Tetrax tetrax
AGCCCCAGGCAAGAGCGGGCATTCTAGCTACCCATCTCTGAGCTAGCGTGTGGTGCAGACGGCATTTGACTTGCAAGCGGCTACGACACTGCAAATACAACATAAATCAAAGTAAAAAGCAATAATTTGTGGGCTTTTGCAAAATTTTACTATAGTTTTAGTCAAGAAAAAGTGCTGGCTTCTCAAAAGCAGAGTCTGAGCAAGAGTGTGAAAGAACAAAACCCTTTTCCATCCGAACGCAGGACAAAGGGCCCAACGAAAGACGAATCGTAAACATGCCACATCCTACAAAGACTGATCACAGCCAGTAATTGTTAGATTCACGCATTAATCTCACTGTTGTTTCTGCGCTCTGCCCGCACAGAAAAGCTGACAGCAATTCTCCTGCAGTTCGGAACTCCGCGACCGAAATTTGCCAGGCAGCCGCAGGCATCGCCGCTCGCTCCTGCTATTGCCGCGGACAAGCACGGTGCTGCTTGAGTTAAGCCTCTTACCGCCCAGCACGGCGGCACGGCACGGCGGGGCAATCCGTGGCGAACAGCCGCGCCCGCTCCGAGAGACACGAATCACGCCTTCTTCCCCAGGTTTGGCAAGTACGCACACCAGCCTCCACTTTTGCATTTTAATAGACACAGAAAGAGGGACAATTACCAGACCTTCTACCTTCATGAAGAATAATATATTCTCCACAAGAGAACCCCAAGGGGTTTGAAAGCTTATGATCAGTTAGCCTATGCAGTACGGAGGTGCAATGCTCAACATTTATTTTAGACCAAGTGCTAAGGTTTCCTTACAACATCACTTTAACAGCGTTAAAAAAAGCAACGGAAGGCGACATACAGCTGCAAACAACTGAGGTGTGAAAAATGACAGTAGGTTCTTCCAGTTTTGTGGAAGTTGTCTATACAAAATGAAAAATGGCAAAAAAGACAAGCTCCACACTGGAGCACTGGAGCATTTTTGGATTATTAAGGTGACAGAAGGGGATTGCCTCTTTATTGAGAAGGAAACAAACTTTATGATGACAAAGCATCACAGCTCTGCCTTAGATACTTTAGGACAAAAGCTCCTATTTCTTTGTGCATTCTTCTACATATTTGAAATGCTCATTCTTCAAACTGAAATCCAGCCATTTTAAAAATAACAGCCACCAAACTCAGAAAAACAGCCCACTAGGCAGCAGGCCTGCTGACAGACTGCAGGACGTAACCTGGCTGAGTACTGGATTGACTGCTGGGTTGGGGTTTTTTTTTGCCAAAAGAAAAACACGCAGTGCTAAGTCATCCCTGACAAAAAATTATGCATTCTTAGCAAGAATGTGAAAACATTTACCAAATACTTTGCATACAAAGACATCCTCACCAAGAACGGTCATCGCTGTACATGGTACAGCACAATACACGGTAGGAACAACACTGCAACACAGAACGCAGCTGGCGAGCGTCCTTTTGAATTTAGATCCTGATGGTTCCATCATTAAAACATTAAAACGCATTTCCTATGCATTTTCCTGAGTAGTGTATGCATGTGAAGACTGCATAGCCACAATCATACAAAGTAAAACGGATAAAAAGTGAGTTACACTCCTTTAAAAAAACCCAACCTTTAAGAACATTTTGTTAATAATGGCACTGAGACCACTGAGACCTTCCTAAGTCTACTCAATGCCACGGAATTGGCACCACAGCAAGTATCACGTCTCCACCCACATTTGAGGCCACTAAATTGTTGCTGGTGACACGTAGCAACAAAATGCAGCTTGGTAACTTTTCCTTGCTGGATGCAGAAAAGGAAGATTGCCTTTTGTATGCCTCGGCACTCAAACTTACCACAAAGCAGCAGCTTTCCTTCACTCCAGTTATCCATTTTGCATTACGCAAACATACCCAGAACAACTGCACCAAACTGCCGCTCCTCACAGTGGGAGCGGAGCAGCCACAAGTATTACCCCACTTCCTTCACTGGGCCATTTAAACCCTGTGCTCTTTGCTGCTTTCTCTCAAGATAGCGAGCTCGGGCATCCAGTATTGATTTATCATCATTCCTTCTCTCCATCTTCTTTGCAGAGCTGTCTGTGACTTGTTCTAGGGGGAGAGGAGACAGAGAAATATACTCTTCTGTGTCAAAAAACTCCAGCATTACAATTCCTCCTATTTGAAAAACACCCTAAAAAACCCAAATAGAATCTCAAATGTTTTTCAAGTCCCAGTCAGTCATTTGAATGACTTCCAGAGTGGACAGACTGTACCACAGCAGGGAGAAAAACAATAATTAAAAAAAAAAAATAAAAAATCATGCCTTAACTTCCATGTGAATATTTGCAGCTGGGCTCATCCCACCCCAAATGTATATTTTGCTTTTTATCACAACAGATATCATGCATCTTGTGTTCTATGTACCCATTTCTTCTGTAAACTACACATCTCAAACTCAGATTTAGGCAGGAGAGGCACAGCACTGGGAGCAGGGGAAAAAAAAAGCTTAGAATAAACTATCTTTATAAACTTCCAGAGGCAGGAGGAAGAGGGAGGATAACATATAGATAAAGGAGTGGGAAAAGTCAATACTCCACATCAGACACCTCTAGAAAGCATGTTCTCCCACTGAGCTGAAACCTTGAGAGTGTTCTCCCAGAAGGAAAGGAAAATAGGAAATATTTTCAGTTTAAAATAAAACTTAAAACAAGAATAAAAAAACCCCAAACATTTAAAGACTCTAAGAGCCTAAGTATTGTGTGAATGAAGCAACCACTGCAGCCTGTTCCAAGGGCCCCGGGGCTGGGCACCAGATTCTTTGATAGGAGGAAGAAGCTGTAATCAGCATTCACTCTTGAAATATATGAAGCTCCCAGAAATACAACATCTGTAAGGTCAACATCAATCTCAAATTAATTCAAATTGCCTGGTGAAGTCAAAAAGGTAAGGAGGACAAAGAGAACAAACCTTAGCTCCTTGGACTTCAGATAAATAGATGAGGCTCCTCTGCATTACCAAATAATGAAAATATCCTTTCCAGCAGATTTATAACCAAATCTAATTCATGTGTTTATCATTTTAAATGGTTGTTTTATACAACAATGCAGGTCAGAAAGAGACATCGGTCTGAGCACAAGAGTCTACATTTTTTTCCATTCTTAAGGAAACTGAGGAGAATTTGTATTGCCAGTGTCTGTACTGTATGTTTAATTAATGTTTTGGAAGGGTCAGCTCAGGAGTAAAGAGGCCCTTTGAATACTTGGCTGCATTACAAAACCTGCTGACAGAAGAATTCAGAGAATGTCGGACAGTTAGCCTATCAGTTAGCAGGCACCATTTTTAATTAAAAGTTATATTTAAACACATGGTATTAAATTCATTGTCAGAATGAGAAATTCACCAAAACGTGACACTTCTTCCTCTGTGTTTTTTGTTTGGTGGGGTTTTTTTGGTCTGGTTGGGGGGTGGCTTTTTTGGTTGTTTGGGGTTTTTTCCCCCCTTTCCTCCCACCCCTATAGCCCTTGTAACTTCTCTTTCTGAGCACAGTGTTATTTTGGGTATTTATGGCTAGATACCCTTTGCAAATTTAAATAATGGTTAGACTCAAAATGCTCTTATTCAACTCTGGGTTAAACTTCTGCTGCTGCCAGCTACATTAAACCAAAAGAAGCGAGGAGTATGGCAAAAACCAGTAAGGAAACACCACTACACACGTTGCTGAGGCAAGAAAGCATTGCAGAGCTGTAGTAAGACAAAAAAAAACCCAACTAGAGCCACGCATCAAATATGTTAAGTGCATCCAAGATTAACACCTACTAGTGCAGAACGCGGTGACGTAATACACACCCATGCCCACAACAACCAAGACACTACACACGCCACGGATACGGACTAGTAACGTGCTTACCATACTGTCTTTTCAGGTCTTCCTTATGTTTCCACTTGCTTATTTCCTCTTCAGTCACCTCTTCCCGTGCCACGCTGCTCAGTTCATACGCATCAATTTGATGCAATCTAGGCAACAAGTCTTTGACCCATTCGTAGCGAACAGGACACACTGTCCGGACATAGATTTTGGATGTCACCGTGACATCATGGAAGATGATCCACTCGAGGAGAGTCTCCTGGTTATATAGCTGAAAAATTAAATTATTTCAGAACTGATAAAACCAAATTTTTATTTCTACAGCACCCTTGATTGGAACATCTTCCAATGCTTCACATGCAAGAATGAGATAAAGCTGATATTACCCTAAATTTTCAGAAAGGGAAACTGAGGCATAATGACTTGCTTAAAATCGCCCAGGAAATCCAAAGAGCCAGAGAGAAAGCTCAGTCTATGTCACGCTCATTTCATAAGCCAAACACTTACCAAATTTGAAGAAGTGAGGCTCTTCCCCACTCTCAAAATGAACACTACAACAGTGCTTCTTCTGGCCATAAATTAGCACAGACCAAACAGAAGAGGAAGAGTTTACAGGGACCTGCCTCTTATTCCTTTTATAGATCCTTGGCTACTTTATTAACAGAATTTGGTAACTTACTGTAGATGAAGGATGGATATAGACTATGCTGCCGTGTCCGTCCATTGTGCAGAATGTCCTGGCTGCAGATCTGAAAGGTTTGTAGGGGAAAGAAAAAAAAAACCCAAATAAAAAAACCATACTTTACATTAGACAGCAACACTAACTACACTAACTACGCAAATCAGCAGCAGCATAGAAGAAAATACTCAAATATATAAGCAGGGGAAGATCCTTCCAGAATTAAACTGTAAAAAACCAATGAGGAATATTTACCACAGTAACACTGCAGATATAACAACACAGTAAGAAGCAGGGTGTGGGATTGAAGTCTTTGACAGCCACGAGAACTGGACATTTCCTAGCCCTTTATTTCACGTCTGGAAATACTCATCAGCTTGCAAGTTCATTTCCCAGACAGAAACTGCCGGATACTCAACGTAATGACAGCCAAAAGCAGAGTATCCAGAGGCTTCAAGCCCCACGCAGAAACACTACCTTTAGCTGCAATTGCTACTTTTAACAATACACAGCCTTACTATTGTTTCAATATGCAGCTACAACTTTAAAGAATATGCATAATACCTTTTCCATTCAAATCTCCAAACTTCATTATTTACCTCCTAGCTACATTGATAAAGTATCCTGCACACAGACATCTTCTTAGAATTTCAGTTTTGGAGCCTTCAAACGTCTCTTTAGGGAAGTCTGGGTGCTATGTAAAGAAAAAACAACATGAATCAGGATCTTTGCTAAAGAAAAAGTGGCTATACCTCCTTCATCCTATGGATTTTAACCTCTGGGTTTCTCACCCTGTGGAAACCAGGAGGCAAGAAGGAAAATCCTCTTTCTTGCTTGTTACCACCATCATACCTGTTAGTTACACAACCTATAGCAAGTATGCTCTAATAAATATTTAAGTGGATTAGTTTCTACTGGAGAAAGGCAGCAGCCATCTGGCAAAGGCTCAGTAGTCCAGTACATGTCTTCAATATAATCTTATTTAACTCAATCATATATAAAAATTCTATTTTTTTACCTGTTTCAGTTTACTGATTATTTCCCGAAGTTGTTTTTCCACACTAAAAGCAGATTTTAAAGCTCTCCAGTGGATCCAGTATTTCTGGCACCAAGCTGAAGGAGACTTGCTGAGAACAGAAATACTTGTATTATAAAGAAGCCCTTTGTAAGCTGAAGGCAGAAAGTTGCCTCTATTTTTTGTTGTGGTCATACAAAGAAGGCAACCTACACAGGCAGACACTTTGTCAGTTTAAATAATAGGTGTCTTGATAGAAATCACAGATCACAATAAGGAATAAATCTGCAGTTAGGTTTGAGTACATACGTGTGCATATATGCAATATATTTTTAAATGGCAGCGGCTAAGAGTTATGAGCAATACAAAATCACTTACTGTAAGGAATCATTTTATACCTTGCTTTGCACTGTTCAAAAATATTTAAGAGGGTTGCAAAGTCATTGCATCCTCCCACTTGTGAGGAAAGTTCCTGGTGTTGAAGTTCTGCCTCCTTTTGTTTCTGAGGATCACCTGAAGAAGCAAGTTATATTTCACTTCAAGTCACTTTTTCAATCACTCCTACTTAATTTTCTATTAGTATCTCTTCAAAAGGTGTTTTACAGTCTTGGCTCTTTGTTACTGAGATTTTTAGATTCACAGCTGCATTTACAGTTTTTCCCCTTTTACTACTGCTGAATAAGAACATATAGATGTTATTAAATCTGT
Source organism: Tetrax tetrax (assembly GCA_009806455.1). Lineage (NCBI taxonomy): Eukaryota > Metazoa > Chordata > Aves > Otidiformes > Otididae > Tetrax > Tetrax tetrax. Next base: position 86,080 of record WHYT01000188.1, read on the forward strand.
GACTAATCTCATCAGTCAGCACTAGAGATGAAGACTTCTAGTCTCTTAGAAAGAAAGGTTCTCCATATTGCTCTCTCACAATAAATTCAGATGCCGACGTGGAACGGCAACCTTAAACAGCTCACAGGGATCAAGTGAAAGTTTTACTCTGAAAGAAAAAAACAAGACTGCTGAAACCACTCCATCATAGCACCATCTAATCTATTAAACTCAGCTTTTGTCCTAGCACCCAAGTGCCATAGTAATGGAGATCTTAAAAAAATAAGAGTCTAGAAAAAATGTGATCTGTGAGTTTAGTGGAAATTTGCCTTCACTAAGTGCTAGGAATGTACTAGGCAAAAGCAACATCTCCAAAGTGTTATTTCAAGTTCTAAATACCCAAAGAATTTCTTCCCCAGCACAACTCATTCCCCTTAGTGGAGAGGGATGTGGCTGCAAGGCCAATGCACTGCATTGCTGCTGTACTGCAGACAACCTCAGAAATTTGTGGGTATTACAAGTAACACTGATGAAGTCAGGAGGCTTGCTCGTACACGCACTGCCCATAAGCAATGGGAGTCTCTGTGTTTGTGTCCTACTGCACACGGTTGCTGGAGAATAACGAACATGTGTGCGTTAGCTAGCTGAACTGATAACAACGGCATGTTGCCAGATGGAGGATGGGAAAGGAAAAGCACGTTTATGGGAATGGGAAAGACCCCAGAGCAGACTCCAGGCTATCAGTACTGGCAGCAGTGTCTTTAGTTGTTGCATTAACGGGCACAGTTAATAGAAGACAGAGATAACTGGACAAACGCCAATGAGTGACTAGAAAGGACAAAGGTCTCCCACAAACACTGTGTGCAGCATAGTTGGGGGGACGCGTTGGGGGCAGACTGGAGGGGAAAGGAGATAGGAAGGAGGATGTGGGAGACTGAGCACTGGTGAGAGGTGCTAGCTTGGAACCACAGCAAAATTACATTTTCCATTTAGAAAAACAGTGGAAAAGGAGGCAGTGGTAAATCGAGCTTCTCACAGTAACTTAAAAGGTCTATTTGGTTCAAGAGTTATTGAACAGAAAAGCTAATCCAGAGGCGATCTCATTCCTCAAAATCAAGTTAATCAGTCTGTATTGTCTGTACTTAAAACAACAGCAAAACATCTGCTGTGGTGTGTTCTGATTTGGTTTGGGTTTTGGTTTGTGTTTTTTTTTTCTTTCCCTCCTGTAACACAGCTTTCTCCCTTACGACCTTTCAGCAACCCACTCGCTTAGCCATATGTTCCTTTACAGCTCACGGCCCTGGGACAAATGCAACCCAATTCCATGCTATTTTCAAGTCTTTGGAATAGCTGATGTCCAATTCCTAGCGTGCAACGTGCCCTGACTCCAACACCACAGAAAGCTGTGAAAGCATACGGGCAAAGTGCCACGGCATATTTGTCCTAACCTTACCGTTCTTCCCTATGGATCTGCTACAACGTACTCTGGGAGACAAGGCATTACGCTTGAGGAATCTTCCTCACACTGCAACGTAAGGGTTATTTAAAGCACTGCTTTAAGGTAAATATGTCTCCCACCGGTGCCAGGCCCAACTACGGAGACCAAGAGTATCCTTACGCTTGAGTAAAGCTTTGTGCCACCATTGGGCAAATTAAGTTCCCGCTTTATAACCTTGGGATACACGTATAAGCTATTGTGGCCTCACAACCTATTTGGACAGAAAATGACTGAGAACAAAAAACTGCAGAGAAAGGCTGGAGAAAAGCTCTCCAGGTGAAGCAGTATGTGCTGCTTAACCACTCCCTGTCCAAGAATTCCCCACCCACCCAAGGCTGCTTGGGGCTTCCTACCTGGCCGAATGAAGACATTTTCCACAGACAACATGGCTGCTATGGGAAGCAGCAGATCTTCACAGTCAAGAGAAGCAGCTTTTATGACAGCACAGGTCAGGTTGGGAGGGAGGGGAAACTGCACCAGGAATTCACCCAGTCTTGTCACGTGGCCTCTCCTTATCCCAGGAAAAAGAGATTCAAATACCAGATTCAGCAAAACTATGTTTAAATGCAAATCAGAACATGCACACACCATGTCAGCCATATACTGATAAAGAAATGAAACACGCATTTCCCTCCAGACTGTTCTAACACCACATCCTGCGTGTGCTCAGACAGGTGCTGGAAACACGAAGCAAGGTTCACCAGCAGCAGGACATTTCACCTTTCTCCAGTTTGCTTACGCCTGGCAGGCAAAGCCAGCTTTTAAAGTGTATTAGATGCTTAAGATGTGGGGGTTTTTGTAAGAAGAATTCCTGGAAGTTTAGGATAAGATCTCACTTCCTGTCTTGAGTTCTTGGATGGCCCACACAGCTAGTGCCTAAGCGCCTTTGCCACAACAGTCTGGGATCTGCTATCAGGAACTACGGCACAGAGAGTTGAGGTAATCTGTCTGAGGTCACTCAGGAACTCCAGGACAATGTGGAGAAATTAATCTGTATCTCTCAAGCCCTAAGTCACGATCTAACTCTATTTTTACAGAGAGTATTAAAAGCTAGTAGTTAACTTCCTGGCCTAATGAGGAAATATGCTCTACTGCTGGGGAAAGTCCTTTAGTCCACATGAACAATTCACTCACACCAGTTAAACCATTAGATTTTGAATTCTTGTAATGACTACACCCCTTTATTTTTTACCTGTCAATAGCACCGCACTGGTAAAGTTCCTTGAGAGCTTCTAAAATATGCCTTTCTTCAGGGCAGTCCAAATAGGGAAATCTATAATAAAAAAAATGAAGTAAAATTAAAAAATCTCACTGTTCAGATTCAGAATAGCTTTGTTAGTTTGCATATTTATTAAAATACTTTTGTAACCTTCCAATACAGGGTTCTGACCAAAGGGCATAAAAGCATCTTCAGTATACGGGTGTGTTACTACATGCTACCTCAAGCTGAAGAATTGCGATGACAAACCCCAGCACGGGACATGCAAAGATGAACTGTATTTTCTGCACGTGCATGATCCTAAAATTAAACAATTCCACAGAGGTTAAGCTTTTGGGATATAAACATCAGTATGTTAAAGGAATACTATTAACTATTTGATTTTGGAGAGAAGGAGCTAGCATTGGCAGAACCTCAAACTGAACTTGAGTGCAAGATCCTATCTGGCGTTAAAGACTGAGGAGAACAGCGTAGAAGCTGATTGTATCGAACCCCCCGTTGGCCAGGGGTCTAATCCTGCCTCCTGCCAACAGGCTGTCGGTGCCTGTGCTGCCTTGCTGCTGGGACTCAGGAATAAAATGATAATCCTCCCTCTCCATGGAGGTTACCTTATGACATCATGGATGGAAAGGCACTTCAAGGTCAGGATGACAGATGCCAGACTGGTTCTCTTGATCTCCGGGACCGTGTGATCAGGCATGCACTGCTCCCAGAATTCTTTGCTGTACAGCCGATAGCTTTTTCCAGATGATGTCCTGCCAGCTCGGCCAGCTCGTTGCCTTGCTTCACTCCTTCCAAAACAGAAAGATGGGGGGGGGGAAATCCAAACTCTTGATCCCTTCTGTTATTATCCAAAGAAGCATACTGTAATTACGATAAATAATAGCAATTGCCATGCTTGTAGATGGAAGATATATTATACTGTGCAGCAACTGAGAAATATACAAGCTATACAAGAACCAGCAGCATGAAGAAGCGTTTCTGTGCAAGGGAAGATTTTTTTAAGCTTCTCTGAATCAGACTGTTGTATTCAGCAAACACAAGATGACACGTGAGCCACTGTTCAGACTACAGACAATGCACTGCCAATTCCTTCTTAATGCCTGTAACTTATAGGAAATTATATGTCCTGAACCACGTTCTGTTTAGCAGCAAACAAAACAGCTTTAAATTACAGAGCCTCAAAGCCACGCACTCCCTTTTTTTTTTTTTTAAAAAGATCAACCGATACACAGTATTGTCAGAGCAACTCCCAGAAACACGAAGCACATGACCTTTTTAAATCTTACTTTGAAATGGGAACAACCTCCAGTATGTCCAAGCCAACTCGGGGATTATGATTCAACTGCTTCACAAATCCACTGTCTACTACGTATCTGAAAAAAGATTCATACTCTGTCAGAGAAGAAAACAACAGAGGTCTCAGTAGGCAGACAGGTAACCGCCACCTGCACATCAGCAAAGCAAGAACACGTTCACCCTACAATCACCGCAAACAGGCAGTTGCACTCTGCTGGTCAGCCGCAGCCCTGCAAGGGTTCAGCGTACAGGATGGAACAGGTAACGCTGCTCAGCACCCGCGGAGACTATGCTGGTTTAACAGAGCTGAGATTTGATTTCAAACTAGGATCCAACAATATCAGCCATCTACAGACTATAGCAAGGGTATATTATCAAGGGGGTTTTTATCCACTACACACATAAAAGGGCAACGGGTAATTATTGGGCAGATATAGTAGCAGAAGGAAGTCAGAAGTGCTTTTCCAAATCTAGTATAACTTTCTGAATTATTCCTTCTGTTACAGCTTTTATAAAGGATAGGAATCAATACCTGACTCCTTCGATCGTCAGAGACGTTGCAGCAATGTTTGTGGATACCACACATTTCCTAATGCCTGCAGGAGCTGGCAAAAATATTCTTCTCTGTTGATCTAAAACGATAGGCAGTCAAACAATCATTATGTTATAATGCTCCAATTTCAAACATCATCTCTAACACTGTGCTAAATTACTCAAATGCTTAATGAAAGTAATTTGAATGAAATTGGAAAGTGAATCATATAACATTCTAAAATATAGATTACGTATTATTTCAGCATATGCCAGAAATCAAGATAATATCTTCTTTATTGCTTGCATATTCAAGAATATTTTGAGATCAAGAAAGGCCAGCTCTCCTGGAGAGAGAGCTAGGAAAAACAAACAAGACGTCTGGTCTCAAGGGTTCATGAAAGATGTCAAGGGTTTTAACAATCAGAGCAAGTGAAGGTGAACACGAAAAGATTCAGCTAAACTCCCCATGTTTCCAGCAAATCTTCTTTTAACATGTAACAAAGCAGCATACGCAATTTCCACTACTTCACTTGACTTTCCAAGAAAAAAAATTAAAAAAAAAAAAGAGGTGGAAATTCAACTCTGAATTTTTCTCTTACTATACTTGAAAAATATAAAAATCTCTTTAATGAAAAGTCTCTCTTGTGTATTGAAAAATATTCAAATGAAATGGCCTCTGAGAAACAATCACAAAAGAAAAAAAATAATAAAATACCACTCTCAGTCAGGAATCTTAATATCTATTGTGTAGTAAGGAAGAAGCCATACCTTTCTTGCACTAACTTTTAACTTTGCTCAAGAAGCTAAAAATTCCAGATGGAAACTGCTGCCCTGCTCTTCTGAACACTTATTCAGCCTCTTACCATTTTACATGCTGCACCCCCACATTTAAACATCACACTCAGGTTCATCTGAACACACAGTGTCTGTGTTCAGTACAGGTCAAAGGGCCCTTGGTTTTGACTCTTCAAAACTAACTGCGGTATTGCTGCCAAACGAAACAGACTGACTCGCTGTGATAACCTGTACTTCTCTGCATTGTGTGACATCTATCTTCCCTCCCAGGTCTACTCTCATCACCAAAAACCCACTGGCAATACCTTTTCCAAACGAAATAAAACGTGAGGGCCTAAATAAGACATCTGAAATTTCAGAGGCGCAATATCCCCTTCCTAAGCTGGAGACCTTGATGCCATGTGAAGCCATTTCCAGGGGATATGAATTTTAACTGGAGGCTTCCGTGCCAGTACAGAGAAGGATGACGTTTGATTAGTTTATGAACACCACAAAAAAACCCCACAGTGCTGCAGTATTGTAACAAATGGGTTAGTGAATGTCATTTTTTTCCAATCACAATAGCAATATTTGAGTAGGATACTGTTTATAAAACTCTTGCAGTTAACATTAATGTGAATTAACTTCCATATGACATTATACGCTCTTACCTGTTGACATTGACCCATACAATGGTAAGATAAGCAGGCCTTCAACAGACTGATCATGGACTTCGTACCGGTAATCGATAGATTCTGCTTTCTTGAAAAGTAAGTCACAAGCTTTTTCTATCTCAATTTGACCTAAAAAAAACACAGAAGAGCACTTAAGTGACCTATGCAGCTACAACTCTGCCTTCCTAGTTTGCACTATGTTTAAACAAGACTTCTTGCTGAGAGTTGTCAACGTCATTACAAGAAGGAAGTAATATTCAGAAGAGTTTAGGAGGTGATATCCAGTCTTTCCACAGTGCCTCTCACCAAGGCTTTTCTTTAAAGAATGACCACATAAGTACCTGACCCACACACTGATGTAGGGTTTCTGCAGTTAAAGAAATTCTCCTTTCCTGAATTAACAACAAAATAAAACACGTAGACAACACAGAGTAAATTTGGCACAGGAGAAAAGAGCATATGCAAATTTTTAAGTTAATGTTTTTCTTGTCTGCTCTCATAGGCATGGATATACCTAAACGTGTTCTGAAAACTATCACTTCACATGACTATGTGCATCAATGTGCAAATTTCCTTCTCTACTTTCTGCTCTGGGACGAACTAGACAGCCATTGGAAGGATGTACTCTTACGCTGGCAAAGCCATGCTTCACTTCGAATAACCATTAGTTGTTGAAAGAAAAATTCTCACCTGTCAGGAACACCAAGATGTCACCTTCTGGTTCATTTAAGTGGACATCCAACGTCACTTTTACAGCCTGAAACACACAATAAGCAAGCCAATAACAGCAGGAATATCACTTATTCTTTCTAAAACTCGTAGTGCTAACTAATTCTTCCCTATATCCTGCAGAGACGCTAAGAACACAGCAATACAGTAGCTAATTCTTGCGGTCTTTCACAGATGATAACCAAGAACAGAGAACACAACACAGAACCCAAGTAAAACAGGCCAGACCTCTGTAACATACGCAGAGCTGCCTACGTCCCTCGGGCTGAGCAGGTTGCAGAATATCTCCTTGACAGGATAACTTCTTCCCGGGATGTGCAGCACTGAGCAGTGTCCAAAGAACTCTGAGAGCTTGTCCACCTCCAGGGTGGCTGACATCACCACCACTTTCATGGCAGTCTTCCTGTTTGGTGGTTGCTTCTGTAGAAACAGTTTCTTCAGCAAACCAAATAAAATATCCTAACAGAAAAAGAGAAGCAACTTATATTAGTACCCCAGTTTTCTTACAAGTGCCTGACAAACCTGGAAGGGATTGATTTTATCCCACTGATACAGTGAAGACAGAAAATGACATCTTCAGGGCCTAAGCACTCAGAAGAATACATACACTTAACCCTGGTCGTCTTGTAAGCACTCTGACTGGTTTCTAGAATTTTTTATCAGCTCTTCTCACAGCCTATACACAGGATCAGTGCAACTTAAAAACCTTTGGTTTTCATTTTTATACTCTCATGGTCAAGTCATTTGTAAGCGGTTCCCTCAGAGCCATTTTAAAAAGTCATCACCTCTGTCCAGCCTGTCACCCGACTGAGTGCACACCCTCCTTTGTTGTACTATTTACTGTTAGGATTTCAGCAAGTTTATTTTACTCTGCAGTGCTCTGGATTAAAAATCTGCTCCTTTTAGTTAGACACAGGTGACGGAGCAGTAACCTCACCCTAGCTCTACTACTTGCAATACCCTCAGATGCCCAAGGGCAGAACTGGGACTCAGAAAGCATTTTCCCTTTTCCCCAGCTGGACTGGTGGGCTGTTTGCTGGACTGGCAGGTTGTCTGACACACAACACAATCTCTTGAGGACTGAGTGACTTCAGTCTCGCTTTGCTCGCCACACAAGGGTCAGAGTGACATTTGATAGCGTTTGGTAGTTAGGTCAGTCCAGACACATCCATGATCCCAAAGCCGTAATCTCTTTGCACAGTCGTATACACACCCTAAGAAACATTACGCCTTAGAGTGAGAGACATGTTTTGCAGTTTTGTTTGTTTATGTTTTATTAAAATTAGGATTCCAGGAAGTTTACGTTTACTGTGTTGGCTTCAAACTCCCAGAAATTTTGGGAAAGTGTCCAATAGCCAGTCAAGTTTTAACTGCTTTCAAATGCAACAATAGCTACAACAATTCCAACAGGGTTACAGGCCACGTTTTATTTTCAGATTATGCAGCATATAATAAACAAAGCAGCAATTCTATGGCTTTAGGACAGCAAACGGATAAAACGCATCCATGGGAAGTCAGTCAAAACCCTCAGGGATTGTGCAGAAGTGAAAGAAAGGTATAAACAGACCTCAGTAAAGGAGAAATAGTGGCCCAAAAGGACAGCCGTAAGGTGACACTCACAGTGCTGAGGCTCCGCTCATGGGCTTCGTCCAGAATGATGATGCTGTACTTGCTGAGAAGGGGGTCTGCCAGTATTTGCCTCAGTAAGCAGCCATCGGTCATGTACCTGATGGCAGTATCCTGAAAGGTTTAATTAGACATTCAGCTGTTACCCTGGATTTTTACTTCGACGTACAAACACAGCCCTTGGAGCCCTACCTCCGTGGTGCAGTCATCGAAGCGGACCTGGTACCCGACGACGCTCCCCAGCGAACAGCCCATCTCCTCGGCCACCCGCTGCGCCACCGAGATGGTGGCAACGCGCCGGGGCTGGGTGACGCCGACGGCCCCGTGCTTGGCGAGGCCTACAGAGAGACAGGGAGAGCGGGGACACCGAGCTGTGCCGCTCAGAGCCAGTGTACACACACCTACCCACACGAAGCAGGCGCGGGCATGGTTTTTTAGTTTAAAAGTTTTAACCGAGCCATTTCCGCGCAGCACGGCCCGGATACGCGGCCACCCCAGGGGACAGCAGGATTATCCGCAGCCATCAGCGCTCATTTCCCACTTCTCGGGGCGGAGGCCGCGGGGCGGAGGTGGGGGGGGCTCTCGGGGCCGTTACCTGCCTCGTAGAGGTACTTGGGCAGCTGCGTGCTCTTGCCGCTGCCCGTCTCGCCGGTGACGATGAGGAAGGGCCGCTCCCTCACGGCCTCCACCAGGGCCCGGCGGTACCGGTAGATGGGCAGGGCCCTGCCCTCCATGGCGGCGGCGGCGGCAGGGCCCGGCGGCCGCCCCGGCCGGTGCGACGCGCGCGCCCCCACGTGACCCTACGCCGCTTACGTACGCCCCGCCCCTCCGGGCAGGCTCCGCCCCTCCGGGCAGGCTCCGCCCCTCCGGGCAGGCTCCGCCCCTCCGGGCAGGCTCCGCCCCTCCGGGCAGGCTCCGCCCCTCCGGGCAGGCTCCGCCCCTCCGGGCAGGCTCCGCCCCTCCGCGCAGGCTCCGCCCCTCCGCGCAGGCTCCGCCCCTCCGCGCAGGCTCCGCCCCCGAGGTCTCCTCAGCCCCCTGCTCCCCCAAACCGTTATTTTGTTTTTCCCCCCCCAAATCTGCTGCAGTTTTTCACACTCGCTCCGTCCCGAGCGGTGCTGTCTGCACAGGGAAACCCAGCAGCACCTCTCCCTGGGCCCAGGCCCAGGCTGGGGGGAGCCCAGCGCCTCAGCCCCCCCCACCCCCACCGGCTCTGGCACAGTTGGGCTGCGGCATAAAACCAAACTGTGGCGGGTGCTGTAACCAGTGGTTCTCTCCCAACGGGTGAAATAGCCCCTCGCCACCAACACAGTGTATGGAAGGGACACGATGTGGGGAAACAGCTCCGTAAAATGGCAAGTCTCTGCTTGGATCCGCCGCCCCAGGCCTGAGCAAAGGCCCCAGCTTTCTGGTGACATCTGTGGATTCCTGTACGACCTGAAGGTGGCAAGCAATGTACGCTTAACGGGAAACCAGCCTGCCATCCAGGTTCCCAACTTGTGCCAGGCGGCTGCAACTAAATCCCCGTTTTTGCTAAAGCACAATATTTGCGTTGTGTGTCATCTACATCATTGCGTTTGTTTCCCTTACGAGTCCTGTGCACGTTAATGTTTCACCCTCCATTGGGTTAGGTCAGTGACAAGAAGCAGACAGTAAATTTGTCATCATACCAGGACCGAATTTAGGTCACCTACTGACTCCAGTTACCACCAATCGCCTCCATTTCTACCAGTGACACAATGGGAGGAATATTTACCCACTGGCTCAGGCATCACCATGAGGGCTGAGCCGGGAAATGCTTGCAATGCACGCTGAAACTTGGAAAATGTTACAGCAGGCACCGATGTCGCCGATTTCAAATATGTCAAACCTGTAAATATTTGTTTAGCCTGTCTACAAACTGGCTTTGTAAAATCACAGAAAAAAATAAGCTGGTTTTCTGCCCTTCTGTACTAACGCAGCCAGAGAGAAGAGAACATTGCAGTAACTTACAGTACCACAACTACAAAGATACCTGCTGATATGTCTCTGGATCTATTGCTTTGAGATATTTGCATCGACCTGACAAAAAAAAAAAAGACAAATCCCTTCTCCAAAGGTACATAAACTGTCCATCAGCTACTGACAAATTATTCGCATGTTGGTCTTTTTTGCAACAGAGATTCCTACTATGAATAACACTAAGATGTGTATAAATCTCTATATATAATATACACTAAATCTTCCGTTTCTGTCTGAGGCTGTCCTGTAACTTAAACGCTTTTCTATTACACTTTTTGGTACGTATTTACTAATAATTACTTAATGGTTTTCATGGATACATATGTATGCATGAATGCATGCACACTTGCACATTCTGCTTGATTTTATTTAAGTCACATTCTGCGTTTGGCAGACAGAGGGGTAGGTAAGGTTTTTCAGTTTTGCTTTTTTTTTTTTGTCCTCCTAGCCTGGGAATAGCAGATTTGGTTTTAATCAGCCTCTTTGCAGTCTTGAACTTTGTCCTCCTGGAATACAGTGCCATTCATTTAAGGATTTCCCTCTGTCTAATAAACATTAATGAATCGCACTCTACAACTCCCTTGTGATCTTATCTCAGTTTCACAGATGGGGAAAACAGAAACAAATTAAGGGGTCTGCACACACCACAGATCAAAGGCGGAGCTGGGGAAAGAACCCAATAATCCTAGCACAATCCGCTGCTCCAGCAACTGTAAAAACGCACTTATACCCACGCAGCTGCTCTGTCAGGAACCGCGTTGCATGGGGCAGCACGCTTACTTTCAGGTTAGCCAGGAAGGCTGAAACTGCTCCTTTCCTAAGGTTTGGCTTTACACATGACTGCAAATTCTGTGAGGAAAAAGAGAGCTGTAGCTCTGCCAGCTTCCTGTACTGAATTATTCCTGAGGATGTCTTATTTTCCCTTCTGAGCAGAGGATATCTTTTCTCTTCTGATGAGCAGCGAGATAGCAGGATACGGGGAATATTCCAGTCCCTACTTGTATACCACAGCTTTATTGGTCTTCCCAGAGAAGAGGCCTGACTTCCTGGGGAATTTTCTTGTCCTTGCCCTGGACAAAGAGATCCATTCCATGACGAACACGGCATACCTTGGTGCCTGTGAAGAAAACCACAGCTATTAATTAACATTGAGCAAGTGAAGACAGAGAATTGCCTTGTGCCTGGAATCTCTAAGCAGGGCCACTTTCTAGAAGGAAGAGCCCCAAGCTGTCTCGTCACTGCAGACAAACAGAATAAACCAATGTTCCCTGTGAGCTGTGCTCCTGTCAGCCAACCAGCAGTTTTTCTGACAGCCTGGATTTTGGTGGTGCTGGCTGTGAGTCATCATTTAAAAAGCGTTATTCTTAAAACAGAGGATGAGTGCTGTAGAAAGAAGGTGCCAGACACAGCAAAAACCCAAACCCCCTTTTACACCTCCATCTGCTAACAGTGCCTTGCTACAAAACATTTACAAATTGACAAGTTTTATTTGAAATTTTGCTCCGCTTCTTTTTGAAGACAGAATCAGATGCCTTAGCCTTTCTCCTGCACAATGAATAGATTTTCCTTGTGTTTAGCTCCATGGAAAACAACAATTTCTACAGTGCAGCCTTCTGCCAGGATAGCCAGGTTGCTCCTAACTGCATTCACAGGTTTCTGCTAAAAAAAGGCTGCAGGAAATACAGCGCTGGCAGCAATCTGCACTTCTACCGGCTCAGCCTGTTTTGTTCAGCAGGTGGCAAGGGACAGCGTATGGCCGGATCCAGGCCGAGAATTGCTCTACCAGAATAAAATACAGGTATTTCTGTGCTGGGAAAGGATTTGCAGTGTCAATCTACCCTGGGAGCACATCTCAGCTGCAGTCATCGGCATGACTGAGCCCCTGTGGAAGCTCCTCAGCCAGATCTCTCTTAGCTTAGCACGAAGGATGAGATAACCGCTACAGCAATTCCCCGTCCGCTTGCTGCTGGCCAGACAACCCTGCACAGCTTGCGCCAAAGCCTGTACCCTTACCCCTTCCTGAGCCAGCTGGTCTGGGGGTGCCGAGGCTTTCTCGGCTCATGGCCACCGCCGCAGACCTGACCTGCGGTGAATCGGTTACCGACTCGGGTCTCAGTGCCCCAGTTCTGCAAACGTTTCTGCACGAAGCTTATTGTATGGAACAGACCCAGCTTACTCACTGCAAGCCTCAACCGTTACTCTTAAAAGCCTGCTTTCTTTTGTCTTTAAAGTTGGTCTACGACAGGCCAGCAACTGATTTTGTTAATTCACCACCCTCACCTGCATCACCCTATTTAAATTTAACTACAGTGTCAGATCTGCAGCTGTTTCGGAGGGCACGTACGTGAATGATTGCTGCTCCTGCCAGGTGCAAGCGTGAATAAAAAGGTTGCAGGCTGGGGGGAGGATTGGGCTTTGGCTCAGCTGTTTGCATTCTCACACAGAGCACGGTCTGTCCATCCGTCAGCCCGCATGCACCAACCGGACAGGTCAGGAGCTGAATATTGGAAACAATTTGGTGACGCTCGTACAAAGCCGCTACTGAAGATGTGCACTCTCTGTGGTTTAGAGAAAGCTTTTACAGCAATCCTCCGAGCAGCCCTTGGATCAGTGAAATTATCTGTACAGAAATATAAATGCAGGATGGCATGGGAACAGTCTCCCCGGAGACTAGGGTAGGGTAGATTGAAGAACATCTAATCTTTAAATGGTGCCTGAGATTTTCGTGTTAAATTGGAACATTTTCTTCCCACGCTCACCTAAGAAGATGAAGGCAGGCAGCTACTTACGGGCAGTTAGCACATACACCAACTGCTGAGAGCAATCAGGGCAAAAAAACCCACCAGGCATGGACCAGACCCATCTCCCTGGGTCCCCACCTGAAGTGTTTCACTAATCCAAGACTTTTTGTACCTACAATAATGAAAGCTGATGGCTATTTTAAGAACTTCTCAGGCTTGCACTTCTGTTACAACCCATGGGAGGCTTCTAATCTATTTCTGTATATTGGATATAATTTCTCCTTTGACTTCCTTATGAAATGTGCAAAATAATCAATAATTAACTTAGGCTCTACGTTCCCATTAGAGTGGACCATGGCTGTGGTTTAAATATGTTCCTATGACTAAAATAAGCAGATACCCTAGGCTATCCTGGAATTGACCTCTTGGATGAGACAGCACCTCCTGCCACCCACAGTAGTTTTGTTTCCCCGACTGTCAAATCTGGGTCAAAATACTACACTTTTGTTCTATATTAAGACCATAGAATAAAAGCTGACTGCTTTCCCAGCCTCTCTTCTCCCAGAGGGGAACTTGGGGTGAAGAATTAACCCCTGGCGTGAGCTTTTCTCATGATAAATCATGAGGAAAAGCCAGATCTCCTCGATGCTCTCCCAGAATTAGTTGGTGATGAACTGGAGACACCCATTGCCTTCCTCCCCTTCCCGCAGCCCTCACCACTGCAGTTACAGGCTGAGCCGTGATTACAGGGTGATTTCCTTCCACAGCCTTGTTTTGAAGGACCTGGGATTCATGTAGCTTAATTAAGGAGAAAGAAGCAGGTATGAAACCCTCCCACCCCTTACCACCGGTGCTGTCACCCCTCCCGAGTCAGTAATAACCTCATCCCTCACTCCGCTCTGGGGTCAGCTCGTGTTGTATGGAGAGCAGGAGATTAAGAGACTTGGCCAGGGTTAGATGCGTCGCAGAGGGTGTTCGGAGCCAGAGATGCCCAAGTGCCACATCCCCGAGTTAAGAAGTCTGGCTAGACCCAACCAGCACCAAAGCTCCTCCTTACCAGAGAGACTCAGCCTTGAGATCCAGGCACAAGGAGACAGGCCTATCAAACAGACCACGAAAAAACAACTCTCATATTTTGTCCCTGTATCTACAGACCAGAGGTTACATTTCCCAATTTCCTCTTGTCCTGGTGATTAACCCTTCGGTATCATCAGCTGTGGGTGCCCACAGGATCCAGCAACAAGGGCAGAGCGCACGGCAGCCACGCGTGTCCTGGTAATGACTTTGTTTCTTCCACCAGCTCTGGAAAAACAAAAACAAAACCAAATCCCAAGTCATGCATAATTGTGGCCCTTTTATTCATGGATCTTAAATTGTACTCCTTCATGAATTTTAATGTGCAGCCCATTTTCTTTCCGCTAATCCTACATTAGGCTGGAAGCCTTTATAGACCCAACGTGTGCCCTCCTTGGCTCTTTATTCCCTGCAGCACCGTGGCTGCGGTGTCCCCAGGCGCTGCCCTTGTCTCAGCCGGGATGACAGCTAGGCTCCACCAACATTAAGGTCCTTTCTTACTAGGTACCCTAGTTCTGTGCATCCCTGACAAAAGCAGCAGGCCTGTTGCTGCAATCAGCAGCTTATTTATTTATTTTGCCAACATTTGCTGATCTGTTGGTGTGGATATTAGTTGCACAGCATCTGAGATAACACCTGTCTATGAATCTTTAATACTACGCTTCTGTAAATCTCTTTTTCCCGCTAAAACCATCTCCACAGGCCATCAGGAACAAGTGAGAATCCTCTAGGAAATTCTCCTTTCCAAGGAACTGCAGCATTTCTGCGTTGATGCTGGTGAGCAACACACAAGGGCAGAACATGGACAGCTGTGCACCACCGTAGACCATAAGATGCTCAATTTTAAATGGAATTTAGATTTGAAAGCCAGGGCCATTAGATGCTCTAATCTGATCTTCTGCAAAAGGCAATTTGAGCCTGTTATTTCACTCCTAAATTTAGTAGTTCGTTCAGCTGAAGTGATGCTGCCAAACAGAAGACACCTCGACTCGATTTGAAAAGATGACGAAGCCATCGCTTCCTTCGGCAAGCTGTCTCCGCAAAATCGTCTGCCAGGGCTGTCCCGAGGAGCGGAGGCTGCGATAAATTGAGGCAGGTTGATCTTTTTGCGTAAATTGGTAATAATATATCAAGCCCTGCCCTTCCATGTGTCTCACGGAACCCTTATTAGATTAAAAGGGAATATAGTACAGTCCTCAGCTATAAAGTTCTAAAAATACTTTGATGTATAAAAGCACGTTAAGGACTTTTCTGGCTCTGACTACAAACGTTCCCAACTGCCACTAATTTCACATCACTTGCAGAACCAGCAGTAATATTTCTTTTCTGAGATATCCAGAACATACTTTGTATTTTAAGGATCCCCGGCCCTGGGGATGCTTTGTGCCGGCGTGTGCCATCAGTGCAACAGGCAGGCAGAGGCAGAACTGAATCTGACTCAAAATCTGACTCGACTTAAACAACGCTGCCCTTATGAGAAGCGTGGAGTCCGAACCAGGCCTGCAACTCCCATCTGTTTCTTATTTCTATAAGGGGCAAGTTAAAACCCTAAATCCAAACAGCTCTGAGCTTTGAATCCACATTTTGCAGCTTGAGTCCATTACTAGAAGGACAACTTCTAGCCCAGCACGGGCACGCTTCTGGAGTTGAACGCTATTTATAGCACCGCGTTAAACGAAGGATGCAGATTGCTGGTGGGCTCACAGCTAATCTGGGGGGGTGCTTGGAGACAGAGACTCATGGGTTGGTGAAGAAGTTCAGCCACCTCTTTGCTCCCCGTAAAACCGTTATCGGGACACTCACGGACTTTAGTGGTGTTTTGTGGGTTAACTGATGTTTGAGAGCCGCTCGAATGCTCCCCCGCTATTAGGAGCTAATAAAAACCTGCACCGACTCTGTATGTTAAGTATTCTATTAAGCGACCGTTTTTAATGGGTTTTTTTCTGCAATTTGATGTAAAAAAATATTATCTAATCTGTAAAGCAAGCAGCTTTTTAGGCCTTTATGAAAAATAAAAGTGAGCGTATTCGGAAGAAGCCTTGTCTCTGTCCTTTAATTGGCAAGAACAAGGCTGGTGAAGCCTGGTCTCCGAATGTGAATGGAATTTGGCAATACTGTTCCCATTAGTGCAGAACAAACCCATTAAATATATAATGGCTTGTGTACAATGTAGATTAGAAAAATAATTGTAAAATTATAAGGGTCCTAATTATTTTCCATCCATCTATCTTTACATTAAACAGCAAGTTTTGATGCTTCTCCAGATGCTGGGTAAATTATTGAATTTTTAAAGTGATGTTCTGTTTATAGAATTGCAATTACTCAGCATCGGCCTTTGTTTGGAGAAGAATCCCTGTCCATCCTCGCTAATGGCTTCTTCTGATCTCAGCCGACGTGGAGGATTTCCTGAGCATATTAAAAACATTATTCACTCTGCCTTTTTAGCTTAGCCAAAGATTTAACGGCTTCAGCGTAAGGACTGTATGTTTTGCTGTGTTTGAACTGGATTTACCCTCTGACGGCTGACGCTGTGCACTCTGCTCCCTACGTACCTGCATAGGAGCCAGCGGAGTTCTTGAACTTGTTAGATCGCAGATTTTTGGGGTGAGATTCTTAGTATTTAGCACAATGGAGCATATGTACCTCAGAGTACCTTTGACACCTGAAAACCTGTCCTTGTCTCACTGCCAGGGTTGGGTGAGCTTTAGCTATTTTTCACATCATGGACCTTTTGCCCTACCTGGACTGCCCATCAAACAGTCCAGTTAAAACCTGTATCTCCAGAGACCTTGGTGGTCCAGTGCTGGATCCATCCCCACCCGGACAAGGTAGACATCTCCCTCCCACACAGCTCTTTTCACTACGTATGGAACACCTTTCAGCAAACATCTGGTTTTTATTTTACTGTCCCATAAGGTGGGTGTCTCTCAGAGTTTATGTATGTCTCCCAGGTTTCCCAGCTTTAAGAAAGATGTGAGCCTCTGAAGTCATATTCCAAGATCAGGCGAAAGGCAGCAAAAAGCCAAGTCCTGCTGCTGATACATCCCTTAATCTGTAAAAGCTCGGAAATATTATTCCCTACACTCTGAAGCAGAACGTCATGACCTTGAAAAAACAGCCTGCATCTGGGATTAGGTCCTTTTGCAGTGCGTGGGTTCAAGTTTAATCTCTCACAGGTTTTGCAGTGCTGCATCCTGCTCCTCCCTAGCACTGCAGGGACCACCGGCACTCAGCTCCTTTCCAGGGGATTTGCCATCTCAATCCATCACTCGCTCCAGGATTTCAGTCTTCTCCATCACAGAGCAAACCCTAGGTAAATCGCTTTGCTGATGAGAATTTAAAATCTTTCTTTTTCCCCCCTTATCTTGCACTTCGAGATGTTTAATTGAGACATGGCAGTGGATACCCTCCTGTAAGATGGTTCACAATGGCTTTTAAAAAAGGAAATTATCGATTCTTGGTTCCATGCTGCTCAGCTCACCATGTGCCGTGGATTTTAAACCACTGGTGAGTGCAGAGGGGGATGCAGCTGGATTCTGGTTTACCTTCTGTTTGAAAAAAAGAAAAAAAAAAAAATTGTTGTATTTTCCCCCTTCAGTGGCCACCCACATGCTTGTGATTCAAGGGATTTTTCACCAAGCTTTTTACCGCAAAGTGTTTCTTTGATGGCATCTCGCGCTGATTACTGTCATTTGTTTTCCGGCCTCTCCTTCCAGCCTGTGCTGTAGATGCAACGTGAGGTCAAAAGGCAGCTTCCTCCGTCCTGCGTTTGACCGGCAAAGCGGCTGTGTGATTGCTTTCCATTCCTACCCTTACTCGTCGCTGAAAGAACGATGAGAAAACGCAGGGTTTGTGTATATTTAAAGCTTTCAGAGGAGTGAGAGCTCAGCAGAGAGCGAGGAACCCTGCACCTGGCACCCAGGAGCCTCAGCACATCTCAGGGGGGATTGCCACCCATCCCAGCTCCTGGAGGGTCTCCTCCCTCCATAGGATAAACCCCGTCTTTAGAAACCCGAGAGCAATCCCAAACCAAGGGGCTCCCCATCGCTTGCCCCGCAGCTCCTCAGATTTGGGGCGGCCTTGCGCGGGGAAGGTGCGGTGTACACCCAGCGCGCTCAGGGTGGAGTAGGACAGCCGCAGCCCTTCGAGCCTTCTGGTCCTTGAGGAATCGAACGGCAGCCCACGATGAAGAGACTCGCCAGCTCCTCCCGAATCTCCCTGTCAGAGCTGGGCAGCGCCGGCAGACTCGCTGCCCTCCGGCCGTGCTCCAAACGCTTCAGGTCAGAATTCCATCTGGTTCAGGACATTTTGTACTCAGCAGCCAGACGCGGTGGGAATCGCTGAGTGGTGCTCTCCTGATTGTATTACCTGGACATAAACCGCTGCCTTTCCACCCGCTGCTGCGTGACAGACAGAAAATAGGAACAGAGGCCACGGGAGACCGCCCGGAGCCACTTGATCTCAGGCTCACTTTCTGAAATAAAGCCATTTCAGCACCAGATCCATCCTGCTGATGGAGGGCACCAGCCCTACAGCCAACAGCCTGGCGCAGGGTGGGATCACGCTACCCGGATACGTATAACAGAGATTTCAGCCTAATTTTGGGAAGCCCACCTTCTCCACACCCCCAGCCCTCCGCCATCCTCCTCCAGAGACACAACTGTGTTTTAGCTCAGCAGCTTGGCGTAACGCCGGGGCGTTTCAGCCAGCCATGACGTTTACACCAAAATCAGATGTAAATCATGTCGAGCGCACACGCTGGCCAGCATGACCAGCAGCATCCAGCCCGCATCGTCCTTTGGACAGGATGAGACTGCAGATGTAATTGCAGTTACTGTTTGCTAGAGAGCGATGCCCTTTCATGGTAGATTTAGTTTTACTCTCTAGTATTTAGGTTTTTTTTTTTTTTCTTTTCCTTAACTTGCACAGAAAAACAAACCTGCAGGGCAGAAGGGAGGGTGGACCCGCAAGGCAGGGCATCGTCTTCCCTGCAGTTGGACAAGAAGAGGTGGTTAATTAGCAAGCTGCAATCAGTGCCTGGGAGAGAGCGGCACCCGCACCCCCAGCGCTGTTCGGTGCCCTTTGCAGGGTGCTGCCCGTTTAAGCCCATTACTTAAAACCACATAAACTGCAGAAAGACTTTTTTTTCCTCCCATTCAATATTCAACCGTTGGGCTTCAAGCTAAAGCTAAATGTTGAGCGTAGCTAAACTCTTTATAAACAATGCACTTAAGCGTCTGTGCGACTGAAATTTCCTCCATCCATAACAATTTTCACATGCAAAGCTCATCAGACACGTCTGATACACCTGTTAATAACTCGCTCCGGTGCACGCTGACAGCCTGAATTACTGATTTTTCCCTAATTCTTTTTTTCTGTCTCGAAACATGGTCTCCTCCGCCTAATGTGAATTCATCTTTTCATCCAATCTATTTGACAGATGTACAATTTAGTATTCGGTTAACATTTCAGGGATCAAACCGGTTTGTGACGCAGACACCGGTCCCTAGCGCGAGCTCCAGACGTCGACACCGACCTGGCATCTCTCTGCAAGCCAGCGAGGAGGCCCTCAGAGCAGGCGCTGCCGCTGCTCTTATCGTCACGAATAAAACAAATGCAGGAGCTGGAGGATCTCAAACGCAGCTCACCGCGCTGGGTGCACAGAACAAGCCTGGGCTTTGCCCCGCGTCTGCCGATGACCCCGCCGCATTGGGGTCCTTGGGACGCAGCAGCCACGCGCCTGCTCCTCTGCAGGAGGCAGCTCCCAGCCTCATCCCGATTAATTGTCTCCTAATGACTTTCTGAACCAGCAGGATTTCCTTAATTATACCACATGTTAGACTTTAATCAAGAAATCAATCTTCCACGTCGCCCGAAGCCCGAGGGTATGGCGCGTTCGGCGAAGAGGAGCCTGGGGCGTCCCTCGCGCCGCGCTGAGGAGGTCCCTGCAATGCCACCGGCCGTCCCCATGCACCACACGGCTTGAGCCAAGGCCAAGGACTCCCTGGTTACGGCCCCGGGGGCACAACGGCATCGCCATCAGCACTGTTGTGTAACTCTCACTTTGCCAGCGTAGGACACCGGTGTCATCCCCGGAGCGTGGCCCGCTGACGGTCCCTGCCTGAAGCGATCGCTACCCTGAGGTGTCACAGAATCGGTGGCTGGGGTAACACGCAGCCCGTGTTTCGCAGGGAGCGGGACCGACGCCTGCTCGCCAGGGCACAAACACGGCAGAGCTCTGCAAGGAGAGGGGCTGGCTTCGTGCCCCGCAGCGTGCCCGCTCGCCCTGCCGCAGCGACGTCAAAGCAGCCGTTGGGAAGGCTCCTCGTTTACAACTACGCAGTAACAAACGCGCGGGGACAGTCTGCGGAGCAAAACAGGCACGGTCTGCAAAATATTAATCGTTTGCTGCCACCCCACCAAAACGACGCTCTGCTCTGTGAGCAACGCCGGCGGCTGCTGGCGGCTGCTCTCTCTCGGCTGCGGCCGTGCCCTGCGGCTTTTGGCAAACCCGGCACCTTCTCCTCCTCGCCCCTGGTGCTGCCCCCCGCTCGCCCTGGCAGTTTATTTTTTTTAACTGAGAGCAGCAGCAATGGGTTATAAGCAGAATTTGGAAGCGGTGCACACCAGTGCACGGCTCGTTACCGAATCTAGCTGGAAATGATTTAATTACGACCCCCGCGCAGCCTCGTGCCTGTGCCCCAGCTCAGCCGAGCCCTGACATCCGTATATTTTTTCCGCCGCCTGAAGCAGGATGCCAGGCAACGCGCGGCCCTCGTGTGCCGGCTTAGCGCCTTTGTGCCGAGCTGGATGCGGCGGGGAGAGGATTTGCATTTTTCTGCAGGCGGCTTCGCCTGTTCCCATCTCACGCCGAGACCGACGCAGCCCCGTCTGCACCTCCTGCCTCTGCAAACCTTGTGAAAATAAACATAAATCCGGGGGCTGCTGTGATCTGCTCTAGGATCAAACACCACGCGAGGCTGCTGTCATCCAAAGGAAATAATATGTCTAATTAAATATTAATATTATTTTGTTCCAGTTTATGGGATGCTGAAAGGCCGATTGCAGTAAAGATTTATTTTGAAGGATGCTGAGCATCCCAGTCAGACAACGTTTCACTGGGATCCCGGATGCCAAGGCCAGGAGGGAGGACGCCAGCTCGGGATGGGGGATGCTGGTGTCTGACCCACACCCCAAACCAGACATGAGTGCCTGTGGGCAGAGGGGAGAGTGTCCCCTGCCCACGATGCCCTGCCCACACCCCTATGGCGCAGAGGACCCTGATTTCACCCAAATTAGCCCCAGCCCCGCAGTGCCAATGGTTCCTCCATAGTGGGGTCCCACAGGGTCACTGGGGACTGGGGGGTCTCACCCCAACCAGCCAGGTGCAAAACATTCACGGCAGCGTTTCCCAGCACAACATCCCTCAGATGCTTTACAGTTGATTAACGAGCAGGGTTCACTTTTCTCCTTTCTGAGGAGCTCTGGCTGGGGCAGCCAGCCCCGGTCAGTTTTATTTTCCCTGATACCAGTAGGAATTTTTTTGCAAGTAGCTGCAACGACCCAGCAACTTAAAAAAAAAAAACAAAAAAAAAAA
>WHYT01000189.1:0-19222 GCA_009806455.1 Tetrax tetrax
CCCCCCCCCCCCCCCCCCCCTAATACAAATGTAATTTATATTTGAGGGGTGGTGGTCCAGCAGCACAGTGGAATCATCGAAACAGTAAGGTGTGACATAGCAGAAAACCAGTTAAGCTGGGCCCTGGCCCTAGAAGGCAAGCAGGAGTGGATCTTTGTGGTGGCGGGGGGGGCGGGGAGCGGGTTGGTAGAGCTGCAGCCCCCAGGAAGGCACAGGACGAACCATGGCCAGGTCCACCCAGGGCTCTCTGTTCTGCTGGGCAGGTGAGAACAGCACCCACAGGAAAACACAGGCTTTATCCTGTGGCATCACCTGTGCGAAGACAAAGCACAAGGGAAATGTTGTGTATGCGGTGCCCCGCGCTCCTGTGCGCCACAGGGTCCTTACAAGTCCCTGAACCTGGCTGTTCAGGGTTGGGGTGGAAGCAGCAAGTGCCAAACGTCAAAGGAGCTTTGGGCCGGGTAGAGGGCGGCAGAGCTGCGAGGTACGGGAATACCAGCAGGAACGAGCACTGTTCTTCAGCAGGTACGTCTAAAGTTAACGCGGGGTCTGGAAGGCGAACAGTAGTTTTCTGAAGGACAACGTTGCATTGAGGTTAGGAGGTCACGTTACCACAGCCAGTGGAGAGTAGCTTCACTCAGGCTTTTTTTTTTAATTCCCCAAGGGGGCAGATGGAAAAACACGCTTTACTATATAATGGCCTATATTAGCTAGGGTATACCTTGACTATAGAGCATATTTTGTTACGTTTTTAAGATCTGGCTAAAAATTAACAGAAACCAGAAATCAAATGACGATTTTAATAGACTTTAGAACAGAGTGTACGAGTATAAAACACTGGGTTTGTATTTCAAAAGTTGCAGGAAGATAGCCAGTCATTTTAAACAGTCTTCTACAAAACATATGCCAGTAGATTACATAAAAGACACTATATACAATATAAAAGAGCAGAAAACAATCCTCACTGTAAAAATAATTTAAAACAAAGTATTTCAATTTAAAATATCTCCTATAGCACAAACTAATACATTGTGACATGCAAGTGAAAACTAAACATATTGCATTCTTTAGTGTAGCCAAATAAGAGCTGTATTTAATTTGGACAATGAGACGACATGCCAACATTTTCTGATGAATACAGGAGGCTGTTCTTAAATATTAACTGATGTGTCTTATGTTCAAAGAACAGCTATTATACATCTTCCAAAATGTAATAAATATTAAAGCCAAGTATATGAATAATCTACATCGTAGAGTTCATTTGGGCCAATGTTGAAAAAGTGGTTTATAGAAAAATGCTGTTTCACTTACTACTGCACTGTGCAATTTTACAAAATAGTTCTAAAGGCTTGGAAACAATCTGCACTTGAAAATTTGCAACATCCAGTTTTAAGGCAGCCTAGCACTTGAATATACAATGTAGTAATTTGCTTTGTTTTTAACAAGCAAGGTGGAGCTAGCAGGTGAAAAACTATTGTCCCAACCTGAGACATGACCTCAGAACAGCGTGCTTCCAGGTTAGGCGATTAATCTGTGTGTTATCCACTCAGCAGCGTAAGCAGAGGCTCTGGATAGCTCAGTTAATTTCTCCTGGGTTTGTTGCATCAATAGGTATGCAGGAAGAGCTTATTTTTTTGGCGCCTTCTCACATGCTGGTAGAAACGCTATTCTGAACTCCACCCAGCCTCCACATCAGAGCCTTGGCAATTTGTCAGACGCTATTTTTAATGCAAGCTGCGCTATATTTGACTTTTGTATACAGCGTGAAAAACTTCTACCGTGGGGGATCCATTTTGTTTAAAATGCCGGTATTGTAACTGCTAAGGAGCCAATGTCAACATTGCTTCACGTCCACAGGAAGTCTTATGCTCAGCATTTCTCAAGTGCTCGCTCTTTTGTTTCCATTTAACTATCTACTCACATTTAAGTATGTCTCAAACATACAAAGTAACTGTTAAAGCAAAAAATTAGCTGCCACAGTAGGTCTTAGAAAATGCCAGTGTTTAATGACAGACTAGGCGAGAATGAGAGGTTTAGCAGAAGCGTTAAGGTTTTAAATAAACCAAACTGTTACAAAGCAAGAGGTGTGAAAATACCATTCTTTGGTCTAAATTAGCTGTTCCCTTTATATTAGTTTAACATTCCAATGGCTTTTTCAAAACTGTTTAAAAATAATATAAGCTGAAATTCATTAAGCAAAAATATGTATTATATACATGGATGCCTGGTCAGACAGATGAACTTAAAAGTGAACATAGTGACAATTGTTTAGCTATTCCTAGTACCTTGAAAAAAAAAAAAAGAAAGATGAGTTAGTGTTGAGTGTGCAGTAATAGAATTTTATTGAAAAAGGTAAAAAACTAAGCATGAAAATCTGTTTTAGTTGTTTATAAACACTACATCCTTATGGTTTTGTTGCTCTAAATTCAGACGTAAACGTTCCTTCTGACATGCCAAAGCTCCTAATGCTGGTGGGAAGTTCCTGTAGCCAGTCAGGGATCACTTTACAACTTGTTGCTTGGATGCTCAGTCCCTGAAGCCTCACTTGTATAAGCTGATTCATCAGCTGCTGATTCATCTTGTTCAACTCCATCTTCCCCAAATCCAGGTTCCTCTTCCCTTTCAGGAGCGTCCTCATCCTCTATGCCATTGTAAAACTCCTCGATCTCGCTCTCATCTTCTACATCTAAGCTCTGACTACGGCATGAACCACTTTCACTACTGCTCCCACAAGAGCTAGAAGATATGATATCGTCTTCAGAATCTGAGTAGACCTCAGCACCATGGAAAATATAGCGATTTGGTGGTACAAATAGATACTGAGTACCTGAAACGGAAATTTAAAAGTCAATAAAAGGCTAAAATAAATTATTCACACAAGGTCTTGCAGAGTTCTGCTTAGAAGGTACCTGCTTGCACATATGTATTTTCAAGAGTGAAACTTGGGTGACAAATCAGATCACCTTAGAAATGCATTTATTTCAATGTATGTGTATTTATTACGAAGCACATGACAAATGCTTCCGTGGAAAGCTCAGTATTCCTCCTCCCCCCTCCCTTTGACACAAAGGAGCATTTCAACTTTCACGTTTAGCAGCTTTTCTTCATTGGCACACGTATTCACAGCTAGGTTTCAGTTACTCGTAACAGAACTGGAACCCGCTGCACAGAGGATTTGGCAAAGTTTACAAACAGCCTTGGCTTTGGACAGTTGCTGTTTAATACCTGGTTCTTTACCCACACTGATTTTCTAGTGTGGTAACTCCTTACTTCAGTTAGGACACTTGCATACTGGAAGGCTTCCTTGGAAAGGCTAAAGTTTCCTTCAAAATGTGCCTGGCTCCAGCTGTAAGATTTGCTTTCCAGTTCCTATCATGACTTCATCTTTCAGTTCTACTGCCGCACCAAATTCTGACCTAGTGTGACCAGCTTCTTAACACCTGAGGATCAAGCTAATTTTTCTGAAAAGGCATTTGGAAATGTTAGAAACTGATTTATTTTTTGACACTACATTATAAACCTATTATAAATTACAAAAAAAAATTCCTATCAGCTTCTCAAAAAGAAATAACCAATACAATGATGAGCTATGCAGACACTTGTGTGAACAAGAATAACCATCAAACCCCACTGATTCTCTCAAGGGTAACTTACTTATTGCTTTAAAGTAAGTCTAGAATAAACATCTTGGCCAAAAAATGCAAAATACAGAAATGAGTTAACACTTACCATCCAGCCTTTTGCTAATCTGTTCTTTTGCAGTTCTGTTTACCCAGCACTTCTTCAATATTTCATTTTTTTCTTTTTCTCCGTTGTTAGATCCGTTTTCCTTCATTGTTTCAGAGTTTATTAATTCACTAGTAGGATTCTCAGGATTTTCTGATGATGTCTGCGTGTCCTGAAGCTTCTCCTCTGTGCAGGTCCCTTTAGTTTCTGAAGCAGGATCACAGTTTTCTACTTTACATTCAGCTGGGTATTCTGAAGACACCACTGAAGTATCAGGTGGAGTCATCCTTTCTGGTGAACTAGAGTCTTCTGAAATGTTTAAAGGGGTAGGTGGTAGCTCAGCTGAGTGTATTTCAAGCTCCTTGTGCGTTCGTGGAGGCTTTTCTGTTATTTCTGAAAGTTTTACTGAGTTGTAGCAAAGTTTTGTATATTCGCTACCTAGCCTTTGACATAATTCATTAATAATAACGTCACAGTCTCCAAGAAGCTCCACATCAAAGTGTAGATGAGGCAAAGGTTCCCTATTAATTAAGATCTGAGGCACTTCATGGGGGATGGAACCTGTATAGGGAGAAGATAATTTAAAGGCGGTCACTTCAGTTTCACTTTCAGCAGAGATCTACTCAGAAAGTTTGATTCCTCAGACTTCTCTTCAGACATTCACTTGCAACACCACCAAAACAGACAGATTAGGAAGAGGACAAGTAACTCTCATTTAGCAATAGCAGTTTGAGGTGCTGTGCCTACTGTAGCCTATCTAGATTTGTTCCCCATTTTTTTCCAATAAAAAGTGTTCGTCTACTCCGTCGCCATTTGAAACACATAAACCATAGAAATACTGGCTACAGCGATGTTTGGTCAAGTGTTTAAAGGATTATTAAAATTAGTACTAGAATCTCTTAGAAGAAATAACTCTGAAAGTAAATTGCAAGCAGGGAGAGAAATTAATTGAATCTTGGAACTAAGTAACATTTTAGGAGAGTAGTTTTTCAGATTATCATTTCACTACCTTGAGATCTGCCTGGAGTGTAGGAACAATTTGTACAATTTGTTACTTTCTCTATCTGGCATTTTGGCCTTACACAGGCGATCAGTTTTCACCTTAGAAAACTACATGCTTAATCTAGTTTCTTCACGGAATCAAGCCAAAAGTTTTTCTTGGATGTCTTAACTGAGAATTTCACTTTTGATACAAATTTTTGGAAGAACATATTACCAGAGATAGTCACTTACTTGGAATCAATGCTACTGGTCTTACTTTCAGTGAAGACCCAATAACGATAAGGAGATCAACTTCATTTTTGTCGTACTTCATAGCACGATGGAACTGCTCAGGTAAGTTCTCTCCAAAGAACACTATGTCCGGCTTCATGATGGCGAGCGGTTCATCAGGTGGACATCTGGGACATCTAGGTACCACCTGCATCAGAACAGCTTCCATTACTACAGTGCAAGGCTGCACCCTTGAAAATCTCAGATTTTAGCAATTCACGGTGACTTATTTTGGCAAAAGACAAGGGAGTTTCAGTGATATTTCCTCATTTCATTTTTCTGCTGATGGACAGGCAAGTACATTTTGTACTCAAGTCAAAATGGAGAAACCACGTAGATCTACAGCACAGTTCTTATCTGACACCTAAGCCAAAGTCCAGAAGTTATGCTCGGCACCAGTAAGTAATTACCTCCTATCTGATAGGAATGTATCTTTCTCGGTTTAATCAGAGCAAAAACTTAGATTTCACTGTCAGCTTCCATTACAGGATCTGCTATAAACCCCTTCCTAATCAAAGAGGATACTGTAGAGCTCCACTTCCCTACCTGCTCCTCTCCTCCCAAAGGGTATGTGTGTTACAGGCAGAAAGCAACACGGCACTGTAGCAGGTGGCTAGCAAAACGCATACAGGACAAGAACGTAAGAAAGAACTTTTGGTCTCCCATTTAAACTTTTCCAATTCCTCCAAAAACAGAGCAGAATCCTTGTTCACTAAAAAAAGTGGGGAAGAGTTATGTTTGTGGAGAAATAAGTTCCCTTTCCTCCTGAAAGCAGAGGATTTTCTAATGTTTCAACTTTTGCCTGTCTTAAGACTTCTTCAGAGAGAAGAAAAACAAGATGAGCAATGGGAGTACATACAGACAATACTTCAATTACCACTGAGCAATGTTGCTTTCAAATAGTTCAAGTCTTCTCAGCTGTAGTGTTACAATGCGATACCCCAGAATAAATCTAAGGAGCTAAAGGTAGCTGCAGTCTTTTAGCCGTTGTCACAAGCAAGTTAGTGCTATGTGAAGGTGTGAAGAGATGTATATTACCTATTCTAATAGGAAAATATATAAAACCTGACATTTAAACACATAACAGCTCCCTCTTGTACACAGAATGTATGCAGAAAAAAAATACAGAACTTGGAGAGTTTAAATCAAAGAACTAGTGTAGGGATCTCTGCAGCAGGGCAAAAGACAATGCTTTCCATATGAGAAAACAAAGTAAAAGTAAAAGGCTTTTCTCCAGTGTCAAAGGACCTTTTCACAAAAACTGATGTCTTCCAACAAGGAATCCAATCCTTCTTTGAAGAAAACCTTGTGGAAGGGACGTGTAAGAGGCAGTAAGGCACAAGAACCAGAAACTGGTACGGAGGAAACCTTCACCACATACTCAAGCTAAAGAGCATCTAGTGACCCCACACTGAAGGGAAACCAATTAAAGAATTCCCCAAAAAGGAGCAGATGAGTAGAACGCGTCTTGAACGTTTTCCTTGGATTTTTACAGATTAGAAGGAGAGCTCTTAACACACAAACAGCTTAAACTTTTCTGAAGCTTTTTACCCTGCTGCCTCTTCTGTTGATGTTAGCGATGCCCTTGCACTTTCAGCTGGAAGCTTAAGGAGGGAAAAATAATTTGCTCTGTGTTAGGAGGAAGATGAAATGACCTCTAACTTTTGATTTAGAGAGACCAAGTAATATTAACTCTGTTTCCATCATTTCTCACAGAAGTCCAATCACTTGTGACTTAATGGATCTTTGCAGAGCAACTGATGTCCCTATCCAAATCATCTGAGTCACGGTACCGGGCCCATAAATGCATTTCAACACTACGCTACTCACCAGCTTCTCTGCTAATCCTCTGAAAGGTCGCCAGTAAGGGGGAAGATCTATTCCAAGAGCTGAAATTGATACCAAGAAGTTAAAGCTAGATAATTGGCCACTCAATTGCCTCGGGTCCTCTTTCCCTCCAGAAGTAGCACTCCCCCAAAACCCCACCAGCTCTGCTGACGTATTTTTCTAAGGAGAGAGAAATGGAATTTCTCATTGCCTACTGATGTTATCCATCTATGAAAACCAAGATTAGTAAAGATTACATTGGTTTAAAAATATCCAAGAACTGGAATGTGTTTTCTATTTCTAGGGCCTTTTCTTCCTAAGTCTGGGACCCTTTCACTATTTCTTGAAGCTGCCTAAAATAGTCAAAAGCAAAGTAAAAGTGATATTTTTGGAAGTGACTGAAAATTGTTTTACTCAAGAGTTCTAGCTGTGTGATTTATAACTGCTGCTGCTTCTCATCCAGAAGGGTGGTTGTGTACAGCAACCAGGAGAAAGAATCATGCTACAGGGAACTAGCATGTTATCTTGGAAGTGGCAAAAGAATGAAGAGCACCAACAAGAAATTGGTAGCTCTCCAAACAGATGATCTCAAACAATTCTCAGTCTACAATATGCTGAAAGGAAATCCTGGCAGAAAGATGCGGAAGCACTTCTGACCATCAGAGGATGGACCAGAGCGAAGGAAAGGTAGTATTTTTAGGGAAAACTAAGGACCTGGGGCCATGCATAACTGAACTTTCAAGTACTGGAGGACAGCAGAGACTAGAAACTGGACTGTCTATTGGGACCCAGTAGCCAAACCATTTTTGTGAAGGGGGACTTAGAAAACAAAGCTGTTGAAACGGGCAATGGTTTGTTTCACAAGTACAGAAAACATTCCTCTTGCTATCAAAGCAACCAAATCCTATATTCTAGAGAGGCGACAGACAAAGAAACTGCACAGCACTGGTTTGGGAAATGCAGGCTATGGAATAAAGATAACGATGGCAAACAGAACAATTTTTTTTTCAGGCATAAAGGAGGAAGGATATGTTTTCTTTCAATAGCACTGTATCTTGTGTGAAATTGTATTTGGCAATAACCATATTTATTTTGCATTATGAAAATAATTCAGTACTACAGCTAGGGCCTGCCCTGGAAAGTTAGACCTGGCAACAAGATTAGGGATGAGAAGCTGAGTGTAAGAAGTCTCATCTCAGGACTGAGACCCCTCTTTGTTCTCCTAATGCAGAAGTGTTGCTAGAGGCTGCTTCTCCCCACTTCTCCACTTGTCCTGATAGGGACAGGCTATCGGGGCAGAAATTTGGCTCAGCACATAAGCGTACAATGATTAAAATGTTGTTCGGAAAAGGAGTCCTGACCACTAAAAATCAAAACAGAAAACTACAGAATGCTTAGGAATGGTTGTTTAGAAGGAAAAAAAACCCTACACTCCAACCAGCTGGCTCTGAAGGTAAAAGAGCAGCAAACATCTGTAAGAGAAAAACTTCTCAAAAATATATTCTTAATAGCAAAGTAAACCACATTTCACATGCAATATTTTAGTGTTACAAAGCTTCAGACTTACAAAGTTCACATTTCTTAAAGCTTTAACTCAAACATCTCTTCTGAAAGGCTTTCATCCAAGTTTCATTTCAGATGTAATACTTGAAAGGTTTCATCCCTTCCATGTTTCTCATCTGAAGTTGCAACTGTGGACTCTTAAGCATTTATCAAAAATGCATGAGCCTGCAGAAAAAGATTCCCCTTCCATTTTATAAACAAGACCCCTTGATCAGAGAATCATCATCTCTGTTCCTTCAAAAGAAGGGGAAGAAAAGCAAAGAGGGTCTTGCCAAGCCAAGGGTTCATCTGCTCTGACAGAGCAGAAATGACTCCTGCCTTGGCCCTGGGGCACTTCACACCCAGATGTGGCGAGTCTGGAATGCAGACTGGTTGAGAAGTTCTAGGAAGCACACATCAGACATCTCATGTGATCCTCTTCCTTGCTCAGAGCCTGCTCTGTACTTAGCAATTTTTCCATGCATCTGCTGTTGAAACATATTTTTAATGTAGGTAAATGCTCAATGAGCAACCAATGTTATAAATAGCCAAGAATGCTTTCTCAGTGTGACTGTGAGTTCAGATTAACTTAAAACAGGTAAAAATCCAACTTTCTACTTACCATTTTAACCTCTACATTTCTCAGAGGTGTCACTAAAAATGGACTCTTATGGTTTTGTTCTGTTTTTTCCCATTACCTAATTTTTGCAGTATAGCATTTGAGTATACTTTTAAATAGTAGAGGAAATGCTCTAGGCACTTTTATGAAATACGAGCAAAGATATGTAGCCTTTTAAAAGCAGATCTTCTGCGCAGTCCAAGGGTGGTGGTACGGGGTTTTTTTGAGAGTTACTTATTAGAAAGCTGCAGTGAGTTAATGTAAATTTTTACCTGATTGAAAATATCTCCTCGAACAACTTCACAGTCAACTGTGTATTTACAGATCAGGCAGGAAGCTGTTGCAAAGGAACCTGAGGGGAAAAACCCGTAGAAGTAAGGATTTTCAGTCACTCAGATTTGGTCTTTTTGCCCAAGCTGCTTTGACAGAAAGGCTGTTATGTTGCAGTGCTATAAAAATCAAGTCATTTAAAAGTAATTTAAATTTGATATACGATACTTGTAGTACCAACAGTAGTTCTTCTAGATGTTAGTCAGTAGAAATCTTGTTTTAGGAGTAGGATATACCACATGCGTGTCAACAAAAATTACTTTGGGTCCCCTCATTCCCATAACCTGTGCAAGCATACACAAGGAGGGGAGAAGAGAACCTTCCCTTTTCCTCTTTACACAATTAACAGTAGTGCCAACAGCTCTGCAAACAGCAGCGGCAGGACATGAACCCACAATAACTCAACAAACTGTAGTCACCAAAGGGCAAAATAACCCAGAAAATGCAGTAGTAAAGACTACAAATAGCAGTACTGGTCCTTTCAGCAGAAGTGAGAAGTTACCGCTATATTATTGAAATGGAAATACTGCTCTGAACTTGGTATCCAGCCTAGCCACTGCGTGTGGTGGTTGGTATTTTTGACCCTGCACTGGAATGTGCCAGTCATACAGTAAAAGCCTGGAGCTCCCTAATCTCTCATGGTGATACAAGGGCAGTAAGAAAGCCTTGTGACTGAATAATATACAGGGGGGTACAAAAGTCTCTCTTCAAAAGGAAACTTTTAGAAAAGTGACCATTAAGGTGTTGAAAGCTTTGCAGAAGCTAGTCACGTGTAGCCAGCAGGTCACTGCCTCTGATCACGCAGCTACAGCAATGTCTGGCATATTCCTTGCCATGCTGGTTGAATGCAAAAGCCATTTTAAATTCAGAAAATGCATCCCAGATAGAGTAGTTTTCGTAGTAGCAACTTTCCTCTAGATCTGCAGTGTGAAATGGGTTCAAAGGCTCATATATATGAACTCCCCAAATCATTACAAGGCTCCTTGCCATTTGGCTGTTGTGGTTTAGCCCCGACTGGGACCAGACACTCATGATTTCACTTGCCATTGCCACAGCTAGACAAAAAAGACAGAATGAATCTAGCAGTACAAACCCTTACATAACAGAGTTTCAGTTTCTCTTTAGCCACTACCATTGTCAACTAGCATTTGTTAAAGAGCAGCGTCACTGTATGTCACATAAAGCTTGATAAGCTCAAAACAACCTTTGCTAATTTCCTCAAAGGCCTCAAAATCTCAAAGTCCATAACATGTTTTTAAAGAATATTTTTAATTTAAAATCAGCTTGCACAGGACATAACAGTAAAGCTGGCGTGAAATCTAATTACTGTAGCATGCAAGTCAGAAAATGGGAAGCTTGAGCGTGGCAGTGATGTGCAAAAACACAACCCTGTCAGAAGCTCATGAAGCTCTCCATACAGAATGACAACCAAAAGAAAATGCAGGACACACGAAGCACAAATGGAAACCAGCACTAGATACACATGGGTTTTTCAACTGGTAGGAGGCTACTGTGTGCCGTTTGGTCACCAGAGCACTGCGTTTTCTCTGACAAAAGAAAATTGACGAATCTGCCACTGAGCTAAGCTTTGTAGATAAGGAAACCAAGCGAGTCTGGTCTCTGGAAAAAGTGGAATTAGACAGACAGCTCTTGCAAACATGCCAACACTGCTTTTAAACAATTTATTTGACAGAAGTCTACTGAATGATCCAAACACACATTTTAAGAACTAATTTTCTGTGTCCCTTCCTTAAAAATTAATCCTTGGACTTTTAGCTTGATATTTGCAAGTCCTTGGAAATGGAGAGCATATCAAGCAATTAATTAAGAGATTCCAATTAATTTGGTGTCATAATTACAGAATGTGTATAACATGGAAGGTGTGACAAGATGACCTTTAGTTCAACTGAGCTGAACTGGTGATTAATCCACAGTATTTTAGACTTGAGGTGAAGTCACTGCAGTGTCAGGGTATTTTAAGATTTCAGTGGGGTATCACCTAAGTGAAGACTCGGGAACAGCCACGCTCCATTGCACTGATAGGCAGTGAGAGGCAGCTATGAAAAGACTGATTTCCACACTCTGTTCTCATATGTGAATAGAAAGAAGCACTAAATAAATTTTAAAAGTTCAGGTCTAAGCTTGTGCGAACAAGGTATGCATCTTCATTGAAAAACAAAAATCACTGTTTATCAAGCATAATTTCTGAAAGTATTTCCACTTGAAACACTTCTGATTAAAAAAAAAAAAATCAACATTTTAAAAGCAAAGTATTTGTTTTGTTGCCAAGAGATGCCAGTTTTTTTTTCCATGACTTTCAATAGCGACTACCTTGTTGCATGCACCAGCAAAAATAACTTCTACACGTAAAATAAGAGAAGTGAAACTAAACCACTAACCATGACACTGTATTATCCTTTGGATTCCTGCAACCTGTTCCAACGTGTCTATGTTCTGAGTATAGTTGCGAAGCAGTTTTCCTTCTTTATCCATCAAAGCTATGAACTTGTGACAGAGAGATGGCTGGAATTGTCCTGGATAGATTTCCTAGGGAATTCAGAAGTACATTAGAAAGTGTAAATGTAAATACGGTGTCTTTATTCCAACTGCAGCAATTCACACAGAGCTAAATATTATCAATAATGGTTATGGCAGCAGTTGACGTTCTCGCACATTGCCATTTCTCTCAGCTCCAACTTTTCTTTCAACAGCTGAGCTTCTGATTGTGTCAGGGTGAATTGCTCCCCGCAAGCTGGTGTTTTCTTCTTTACACGGCATAAGAGCAAGGTTTAGATCTTTCCTGGTTTTGAGAATTATGAAATACGAAAGCTTTTTTCCCTTTGTAAGTGTCAAGTAACCTCAGTATTTGTTATTAGAAACATATATAGTTTAACTGCAGTCTGACAAAAAAAAAATCCATGAGGAATTTGGATTCTGGTCTTTTGATTTGGGATAAGCAGTTTTCACTCCTCAGCATTATCCTAGAAGTTGGAAGCCCAGGAAGCAGAAGGGCATTGGAGATAAAGGGAAAGACGGGTGGTACTCAGACCAGCTTTGCCAATTTAGCCAGTTACAGTTGTCATCAAGTTAAAACTATATGGCTTAGCCTGTAGTAATTCTTATAATATTTTGATATTTTTTTTTTTTGTCCTGAGAAAATCCCAGATTAAATGCAATTATTTTTTTGTTTCTACATGTGTCTACAGCTTCTACAATGCCTTCTTGTCTCGGAGATGTACTCCCAGCTTTTAAAACTGTTTAATATCACTAACATCTTTCCAAAAACTGCTGTGTTCTCCCTTTTAAATGAACACAGTCCCTGCAAAGAGGCTTTAATTCTCTAAGATGTACAGATCCTTGTGTCAGCTATATCAAAACCTGAAATAAGAACAAACTTATTAGTGCGTGAAACGGCTTTAGTCCTCCTTACTGTAAATAGTGATAAAATGTGAGTGTATGGTATGATGCTGGAGAGCATGCCGCGCCGTATCAAACTCAAATGTAGCTTTCCACATCACTCATGTGCTGGGCAAGTTTCTCATATTCTTTCATTTTTCAGAGAAAGTAAGAGCAGCTAAGATTATTAATGTTTGATCTAATAACTACAAGTTTTTATTTATCCTCCCTGCAATTAGTGACACCACCTAGAATGGCTGTGTATATAATGAACTTGTAACAGGAACACTAAAAATAAGCTTAAAATAGAGAATGTTCCCAAATATTTCTAATAAGGGTAATATGTGGTTGCATACAATGACTGAGGATATACATTGCAAAGACCTGCCAAAGGAGACAGTTATGCCACTGAATAACTGAGTCTCATTAAAGTAAATTCAATCTATTAGGATATTTTTCTATCTTGTTTATAAAAGACAAAGGTACCACTTTGTTAGCAGAATACATTTACATCTGATTTATGCATTTTAATCTTACTGACCAAGATAAGAACTGTTGGAAAGCCATACCTTTGCAAACTTAAAAAATGGCCTGGGATCCTTTCTGAAGTATTCTATGTCAAACATTGCTTGAGGATCTGGAAGGTCTGGGAAGTCTACAGCAAGGCGTGCATAGATGCCATCTCTTGATCTAAAGTCGGGTATTCCACAAGATACGGACACCTGAAATACATTTTTGCAATCTGAAATAAGCGAAACTACGTGTTTGGCTATAAAGAGTTGCTGTGATACAGACTATCGGCGAAACCACATTTCTGTATGCTCACAGTGCTCTGAGACATTAAGAACAAAACTAGTCTGGGTTCTCTGTATTTTTTTTTCCCCTGTTTCCGGACCAGCATAACAATTCCCAAATCACAGAAACAAAATTTGACAAGTAGACAATAAAACTCTTTAGTACAATCTGTACAGGCAGTAAAAGGACACCAGAACTTACCTTTAGTACTGGACATTTTGTAAGAAGTGAACAAAAATTTGAAACACCATTGCATTAAATTTGATTAGTAAGTGTTCATTATCTGCCAACTTTGGCTTGGGCAAGGTGGTTGATTTTTATTTATTTTTTTACATGCTAATATAGTAACAGAATAGATTCTTACTTTTGATGAATAAATCCCTTTTGATAAGCAAACATTGTTTATCAAAGCATTGTAGTAGTCAATAAAGACTGAAATTTATTGTCTCAGGCTGCCCCAGAATACTATGGGAAGAACAGAAGAAACAGGTGTATGATAGCAATTATAGAAAGATTGGGCAACAGAAGCAGTAGCGGTGCTTTTCTAACACGCTGATTTGAACTACTTGTCTTTTCTGAATATTGTCACTCTCTCCGTGTGAGAGAAGCAAAAAATGATTGACTTTTGTATCATGATCTGGTACATAGGTATAGAGCTGCAAATGTCCAATAGTTTAAAAATGTTCTTTAGTAAAACAGGGAGTAATCTTATTACCATCACAGAGCGGCACATGTTAGAAGTAAAATTCAGTCTACTGAAATCCAATTAAACTCTCCTTGTAATCCTCCCTTTCTGACCCTTTTATTTTCCTTTTGAGTCCTATTCTTCTAGTCCCTCTAGCTCCATCAGGTGTTTTAAGAGATCCACCGACATTTTGTTTAAAAAATCATTACCTTTATTTCAAATGAAAAAATGACTAGGATAGAAAGTGTTCTGGAACAAGCAGATGTGATCTTGCCTGTAACTATCCTGCACGGAAGCAACTGTGTAATGAGTTTAAATGTTGAAGAATACATTCTTATAAGAAGAGAGATCTTGTAATTTCCAACTTAAGCTCCAGTCTTGCAGTGTGCATCGTTCTAGCGCACAGCTATTTGACTGGGAATGTTCCGAGGGGCACATCACCTGCCTGCTGTAAAGCACTGGATCAGTACTTAACGAGCTGCCTACGTACTCTCGCACTCACTGCAGCAATACGTACCCCAGCTCCAGTCAAGACCATTATTTTTTTGCATTCTTGTAAAAGTTTCACAGCATCATCAATAGTATTGATATCTTTTCGTTTTTTTCTTTTTGGTGGTTCTGAAAGAATGTTTATAACGATTTGCCACAGTGTCATATCATCCAGTTCCGGCGGAGGGATTGTTTCTGGTAGCAGGTCTTTCAGAATTGTCCGTGGGTCTGTACCTAACATGAGATGCTGCTGAACAAAAGTGTAGGGACCTATTAAAAAAAAAAAAAAGAAAAAAAAAGAAAATTACTCAGATATTTCAGATGACTATGATCATTGTCCCATTTATTAATGCTTGCTACTAGATTTTTATTAATCCAAATTAATGCGTCGTTCATCAAAAGCCCTGTATGTTTTGGTCTAAATTCTGAAGTGACAGTATAGCTGGGGTTTTTGCTTATTTATTATTATTTTATGTTAACCCACAAGGATTTCACGGAAACTTAAGTCAGGGTAGAAATCCCAGTTCATAGCAAACTTGACGGCTCTTAGAGGTGCACTTACTTAGCAACAAGATTTTCACAATGTATCTCCATTTTATAGCTTCCTTTGTATTTTTCCAATGTTACTTTGTAAAGTATTTACAGTAATACCTTGAAGAGAACAAACACACATGTACTTCTAGTCATGTTATAAAACATCACTGAAGAGACAAACAGGGCCCACTGATCCATGGATTTCTGTTGTTCTTTTAGTTGTCCAAGACTAACGATTTCAGACATGACCTCCTAAAGCCATCAATCTTCCAGAAACACTTGAGATCAGAGTAATAAAAGAAAAATAGGTAAAACTTAAGAAGCTAAAGTGACTAAGAGGACCCAAACAGCTATCACTCGGGCTGTTTTCACTCGGGGGTTTTCTTTACAAAACTTGTAAAGAAAACAATTGTTATTCACAGTCACCTAAAAGGTACCAGCAGCGATCCTGTAATGAGGGATCAGCCGAGACAACAGACAGGCAGATTTTAAATGGAATATTGTGTTGTCATAATGTGTTTTCTTGCTGCTGTCCTCATCAGTACTGGCAAAATGAACACTGGCATTATCACACCTGTGTGAGACAAAAGGCCTCAAGCTTTCTACTGAGTTCCTTAACTGCCGTGCTTAACTTACCTATTGCTAATATGGAATACATATGCAGACTGGTAATTCCCAGACTGCTGTAACCCTTAGGACAGCCAGCCCTACAGACTGGCTAAAATCATACAAGATTCATCTTGTTCCTTCAAGTAGTAACACTACTAAGTAAACAGGCTGCTAGAAATATGCCATCAATCTGTTCAATTTAGTGAGTCTCTGTGTATGCTTTTAATGTGGATCACGGCAGGATATCTATACAAAAAGACACTGACAATTTTAATCAAAATACAGCAAGTTTAAACAGGTTCATTTTAAAACTCCTTAAGATACAGAATACAGTCAACAGCTCTAAACTGCTCAAAAGCAGTAACTGCCCATTTTTTTTTGGTAACAGAATAAATCATTTGAAGACTGGGAAGAATAAAGTAACTCTTCAAAAAGCAAACATCATCTAAGAACATTATATAGGCTTCTACCTATGCGTGGTCTTGGGGTCCAGTCGCTAGAACTTGCATGTGACGCTCTGTCATCTTCATCGCTGTCACAGGAGTGAAAACCATTGGCTATGATTTCATCACTAAAAAGGAAGTTATCTGCAAGACAGCACAACAACGGTGGGTTACACTTGAGCCAAATGGCACTGAAATGTATTTAAATCTATCATAAAACCTGTAATTTTATGCTTCCAAAGTTAATTGCAATGAATTACAAATAGGCAGTTTCACAACTTAAGACACAGAAATTTTCTACCTTTTTTGAGTTTATAGATACGCTTTCAAAGCTTTAGTAGTCACTGTCTTAATACTGGGTTTTAGTGGGCTGGCTGTTGACCTTGGTTCTATAGAGTGTCAAGCATTAAGGATTTTGTATCTTAAAAAAAAATTCCAAGTGCTTTGTAAGTACAGTTAAAAATTAATTTATCTTACAATTCTCACTTCATTCAGCTCACTGAGAAACTGGATAAAATGAAGATGTGTCCCTATTTATAGGGACATTTCTTTGACTAGGTTTTAACAGCACAGCGTTTTAAAAGACAAACACAAATACACACTTGGATGCAAGTAAGTTACAGAAGTTTGTTCGGCTCTTATCTTGCAGCTGAGCTGCAACAGGTGATCACATACACAATTTATGATATTTAAGGGGTGACAGAAAACACGCTACTTGGAACCACCTTCACTACGTTTATCTCACTCATTTTCCCCTGCAGCTGGGTTTGGCTTAGAGTACCATGTAGTTACTTCAGCTCAGCTCATGGCCTTAAGCCAGAGTAACTCAATCTAACTTCATCGTGTATCTAGATGAAGGAGTCCAAAGAAGAATTAAATACTTGCCTTACAGCCTGCATGACTGAGCTAACATTTAAGGGGAAATCTAAATTTTAACCTAAGCAGCTTATTAGAATACAGACCACCAAACTTTTCTTGTTGGCTTTTTTATTACGAATAACCACAGCCAACTGTAGCTTACTGTGTTGAAAATCTAAGACTATGAACAAAGGAGAACAAGTTTCAGTCATGCTCTCCAAAGCAAAGAATCGCTATAATAGTTTTCAATCTCTACTTGATTAAGGCCCTACAATATTTTAGCTAGGTTACTTCAGTTTACTCTTAAATAAAGAACACCACAGAACACCATCAGTTTTTATTCAGAGATTGTGTTATCCTGTTCTGTCCCTTGTTCGCACAAATACTTTATTCTGATTAGAACGGAAAGGGGCAGAGGACAGAAACCTGCTTTTAGTACTTGCTCTCTTGTTCTTCTGAGACCAGAGGTGCTCTTTTGACATTACTATTTCTTATTATTAATCTACACATTTACAGCATCTCACTTCCACCCCCTTATGCACAAACTCAGTGAACACATTATACAAAAAGCATTATGAAGAAGAAAAAGGTTGATTAGTACACATCGGTAAGTGTGAAGTGCAAGTTTTAAAAAAACAACCTTTATGTCTACTGTGCAAAGAATCAAAGTTTTTAAAGACTCATCGTATACAGGTCACATTGTCTTGTACTTAACAATCACTGTGACAGATAAAAACAGGCTAAAGGAACAGTTTAAATGGTAACGCTCCCTGTGTGTTCATTGGATTTCTCAAAGGAATAAAGGGAACGCTTGCCAGAACTACGCAATCCACAACAAAATATGTCTGAGGGGCCGAGCAACTTGAGCAAAAAGGCTTCATATAAGGCACTGGTAAGAGATCAGTAGCTTTACTCTTGTGCTGTTCTGATGAAGTTTTTAAATACCAAGGCTGTTCCAAGCATATCATACAGCTCTGTTTCCTTCTGGATCGCTTCTGCACAGGCAGAAATTTTCTGTAGAGTTTTACTGTGGAGTTAAAAGTAAGATATCTTTAAATGCATTCCAGGATAAGATGTCAATACTGTACTGGCAGAATGTGGTTATCTTACACCTTTTAAGAAGTCTTTCCAAAGCACTACGTTAAAAAGTGAGGGAAAAAAAAACCCAAACAAAAATCCCAAGCCCTCAAAACTTATGTTTCAATAATGCAATGCAAAGTACTTTTCATACTGATACTGCCCAAAAAGTATGCTTCAAACGTGATCTACACGGAAACTTTTTAGATTATAGCTTAGTTTTGTGCTGCAGTCACAGGAATCTCAACCCAGTCCGTAACTTGAAGTTATTTAAAGAATTGTTCCAGACTGCTGCTCCTGTGCTTTCTGTGCAAGTTTCTGAGAAATGAAATAATTTTCACAGCAGAAATTGTTTAAAGGAAACAGGGCGTATGATTTTTAATAACTTATTGCTAGCGACACAGCAAAATGCATGCTTTCCGAAGTGACAGCCGCGTCGATCTCCTCCTAAGCAGCCCGGCACAAGACCCAACAGGCTTTGACACGGCCAGACCGGGGCCAGAATTGATCGGGTTTAGAAAATGGGGTGCGGCAGCTCGCTCCAGGCCGCGCTCCGGGTGCGGAAGGTCACGGAGATGGCGGGGGCGCGGGCTGGTCACCGCCGCACCGAGCACCCGCCAGCTCCGCCGCTCCGCGCCCCCCCCCCACCCCGAGTCAGCCCGGCGCGGAGCCGGCCCCGAGCGCCCGCGCAGGGAGGAGCGAGCCCGCTGCGGCCTCCCGGGCCAGGCCGCCCGCTGCCGGCCGCGCGGGGGTAAGGGCCCGCGGCCCGTCCCGGCGGGCCGAGCGGAGGAGGGGAGGGATGGGGTCCTCACCGGGATGCGGGGCCGGCGCCTCGGCCGCCCCGTTTGAACACTGCGCCCGCCTGCAGCCAATGGCCGCCTCCGCCGCGTCTTCGCCGGGCGCCGCCTCCGCCCCCTCCCCCCGGCCCCGCTGCCGCGGCTGCGGAGGCGGCTCCGCCCGGGGCAGGCCCCGCAGCCCGGCCCTATTGTCCGCGCCGCTCCAGGCCGCCGCCGCCGCCGC
>WHYT01000190.1:0-30356 GCA_009806455.1 Tetrax tetrax
CTGTCGCCTCCTGTTCACCGCTGCGTCGCCCGCTGAGCGCTGGCCGTGTCCGCTCCCGCTCCTCCGCCCACCGCCCTCCGCCACCGCCCGCCGCTCCGCGGCACCGCCATGATCGTGGAAAGCAGCCGGGAAGCGGCGCCCGATGGTGGCGACGGCGGCGCCCTCAGCAGCCCCATCAACCTCGCCTACTTCTACGGGGCCTCGCCCCACTCCAGCGAGGGCAGCTGCTCGCCGGCCCACTCCGCCCCGGGCTCGCCGGGCTCCGACTCGGACCTCTCGGTGAGCAGCCGCGGCGGCGGCCGGAGGGACCCCAGGGGCGGCCCCCGCCCGGCGCTGCAAGGTACGGCGTGTCCCGGCCCCCTGCGCCCGGCGGAGGGCGGTGGCGGAGGGCGCGGAGTCGCGGTTCCCCTCCCGCGAAGCCGGTCGCGGGCCCTTTTGGGCTTGAAAACCCCCGGAGCGGTGAAAAGCGGGAGCTCCGCCTCGGGCAGGAGCGTTTCGCCGTGGAAGCGGGGGGGGGGGGCCCGGGGAAGGAGGGAGCGGAGGGGCCGCACGGCCCTGAGATGGCGGCGGCGGGGGGGAGGCATCGCCCGGCTTCTCTCTGCAAAACGGGGGATTTCGGTTGTTCTCCACGCAAGTTCCCGTTTTTATTTATCGTTATTTTTTTTCTTTGTATTTTAAGTGAAAACGGAGTCGGTGGCTTAAATTCGGGTTTTGTTTTCGTTGTCTCAACAGTGGAGCAACACATGGGGGGGGGGAAGCAGCACAGAGGGCCTTTCCAGGGGGTCCGTGTGAAGAACTCGGTGAAGGAGCTTCTGCTGCACTTCAGGAGCAGCAAACAGATGTCCTCGGGCTCCACCACGGAGGAAGGCAAGGTAACCAGCATTTTTCAGCGCTGACATAGTTGCTTTTAATGGTTACTGAAGTTAGTCAAATAAAAAAAAAAAAAAAGGCATGCGATAAGGCTAGAAAGGAGCGTACTGCTTTATCTGATGGGGGTAGAGTCAGTGATTTTCCTTTTCAACACGTGATGGAAGAACAGAGCTGGGAATAAATTAGTGAGATGGTTTACTGACGAAGAAGGAGGCACGAAAAAATGTTCTTAGTAAGCTTTATTTTCTAAAGGGAGTTTGGATAAAGATACGTTTGTGTTGTGAAACCACAGAAACTCCCTGTTAATTCGAATGAGGTCATTCATTGTAAGAGTTGGGGAATCTTCTCAGAGGAGAATCATGCTATTGCACTCCTCCATGCAGAGCACACAGTATAAAGGCCGACCCCCTCCAGTCTGAAAAGATAGAAGTGGAAGAAAAATACAAGAAATTCTCATAAGATTAAAGGAGATTTTTATTTTTTTATTTTTTAGAGTTGTCTTTCTGAGTACGTGTTTCTGAGCTTCCTAGATAAGTGTTGTCAGGGGAGAATTTTTGCATAGAAAAGTTCAGGACATTGAAAAAGTATAAAATTGACTGGCTTATTTGTGTTTAAAAAAGACCTCAGCAAGGAACAGTGTCTTCCTCTAGATTTTCTTGAGTTTTGTGGTATTGTAACAAATAGCTTAAAAAGCCTTAAGAAAAATGGTGGTTTTCATTTAAGTTCCATAAAAGTATTTCCATTTTCTAACCTTAATTAAAAGCAATTAAATTAGGGTTAGACAATAATGTACTAGAATTATTCTAAGGTATATTCTGTGTTTATAGAAGCAAGTCTGCGCTGCTTTCTTATTAGCTTTGTTTTGTTTTCCTGAAATAACTTTATACTAATGGAATAATTGTTTTTTTCTTAAAAGGCACAAGGAGGATTGGCGAACTACGAGCAGTACACAGGTAAAAACCCCTTTCTTTAAATACCTTGTAATAAGATTTTAAGAGCTGATTGTAAGAGTAACCTCAAAATGGATTCTAAATTAATTTTCTTTTCAACAGAGCTGAAGAACATATTAGGTCACAGTGGCAAAAGAAAGGCTCCTGAGCTCCTTTCTGATGGACCTTCTTTCAAACGCCAAGCTAATGTTCACACACACCTTCTGGTAAGTAATCTTTTCCATTTTATTTTTCAGTTTGGTTTGTGTAGTCACAAACTGCCAGAAACAGTAATACTGCTTAACTTTCTGGGGCTAGTTTTGATTTTTTTTTTATTATTATTTTTTTTTTTTTCCCCTGACAGACACCACCCCAGACACCAACTTCTATGGATAACATGGAGGAGACCCATAAAAACGACCCAAAGCATGACAGCAATTCTGATCTGCTTCAGAACATTATAAACATCAAGAATGAGTCAAGCCCTGTTTCGCTGAACACAGTGCAGGTTAGCTG
This sequence comes from Tetrax tetrax, assembly GCA_009806455.1. Lineage (NCBI taxonomy): Eukaryota > Metazoa > Chordata > Aves > Otidiformes > Otididae > Tetrax > Tetrax tetrax. The sequence goes on from WHYT01000190.1 coordinate 2,316, forward strand.
GTTGCACACTGTCTCCAGTCACAACTCACCTGGTGAGCAGTACCAGGACAGCCCAGGAACACAGGCTTTCTCCCCGTCCCAGAAGTACCAGACATTCCAAGATCACACCTCCCAGCATATGCAGCACTACCAGTTCCCTCCATCCCAGAACCAGGATTTGTCGCAGAGCTATCCTTCAGATGCCTCCCTGGAATACAGGCCGTTTGCTGACAACGACCAGTCTCCTGGCTACCAGCAGAATACCTTTGAGAGCCATGAACTGCAGTACTGCCCCTCGCAGAGCTTCTCCTCCCTCTTGAATGACTCTGAAGGCTCAGAGGGCATCTCTCTTCCTCTCCAGCCGCTGACCAGTGCCCACCCACAGGCTGATGTTGGCCCCCATGCTCCGAACTTCAGCTTGCTTTCCAATAATGTCTGCGGTAGTCTGGAGCGCAGTGTCTCTTTGGCTACTTTGAATGTCTCTCTACCTGACCAAAACGTTGCCAGAAGCACGACACAGCTGGGCAAGTCATTTTTTCAATGGCAAGTGGAGCAGGAGGAAAACAAACTGGCTAACATCTCTCAAGACCAGTTTCTTGCAAAAGACTCGGATGGAGACACGTGAGTGCTGTTTATCTCTGTGTTTCTGATGTGGAAGGTTGGGGAATGTTTCTGTTTGGGTTTTGGTGGACCTTTAGTTGTAGTGGAAGCTGTTCATTAGCAGTGTTTCTGTGTAATGAGTGCAGTGGTTTCGCTAATTGAATGAAACGTGGTCTTGCTAATGGGCTGTGATGCACAGGGTTGCAGCACACTGAGTAGAAAAGGCGTTTGTCTAGTTGCAGGTATTATCACTAGACTTTTATCTAGTATATGGGGATAAAAAGATTCTAGTTTAGGTGCTTTAAATTGCCCTGGGAAGAAGGTACTTGTGTACTTAGTCGCCCAGAGGAGGTCTGTGGCTGGCAGCATAACACCACTCCCATGTTTGGATCTCTGTAACGACTTAAGCCCTGGTTTGTATGGTGGTGTAACTCTGTTCCCCTCTTTCCTGCAGCTTCCTTCACATTGCGGTTGCCCAGGGCCGCCGAGCGCTCTCCTATGTTCTTGCAAGGAAGATGGCTGCCCTGCACATGCTGGATATTAAAGAGCACAATGGCCAGGTGAGGTTCTCAAAATCTTTGTACCCGCTTTGTGCACCTGAGCGCTCCATATGTCTGGACCTTGGGGAAGATGCGGTGAAAAGCGTATTTAATATTAACTCCAAGGTTTTGCCTGCATACTAATATTAACCTTGAGCTATTAATACTTCTTGGGATCACCTTGAGCTGGTAAAACTATGCGCTCTGCTTCATTTGTCTAGGCTTCCTGGTATTCATAATCACTGCTTAAATAATACCAGGTAGCTAGGCTTTTTATTTGTTTTAGTTGCTCTTTCCTGTTAGAGATCAGATGACTAATAGTTTAAATTTTCCTCTCAACGTTTGCAGAGTGCTTTCCAGGTTGCTGTGGCTGCCAATCAGCATCTCATTGTGCAGGACTTGGTTAGCTTGGGGGCTCAAGTCAACACCACAGACTGCTGGGGTAGAACGCCGTTGCATGTTTGTGCTGAGAAGGGGCATGCCCAGGTCCTTCAGGTAAGAATCAGACAGCCACATCTCTGCCCTGACTGTTAACACTTACACTTTGTATTAGTTGTCTTGGAAAACTGAAAATGCCACTCCTCCCCTTATCTTTCTGTCTGTGTAGCCTTGTGAGTATGTCTCAGGGTTCTACAGGAATGCCTTAAAGTGAGACCGAGTTTCACATTATGGTTCTCACCTATGTTTTGGAGTAATTTGGTAGAATCTGTTAGTATACAAAAAACCAATAAATAAATCTCTTCTTAATGCCATTGTTTATTGCAACTTTGTTGCAGTAAGGCTGTATACAAGCTTGAGGAAGTAATACGTGGTTTGGATAAAACCTAAATGCATACCTGTTCCCACTTTTATAGGCTATCCAAAAGGGAGCCATGGGAAGCAATCAATATGTGGACCTTGAGGCAACAAACTATGATGGTGAGTAGTTAAGAGTTTATAATTTACAGAGTTACTGGATGTTACAATGTTTTATGGCTGCTGATGGGGAGGTTATTCTGGGTTGAGAAGCAATAAAATGGAGTATATCTTTGCCAGGTTGAAATTTACAAGTACAATTGAAATTACATTACGTTACAACTGGCATATCTGTCAGATAAAAACATGGTTAGTCTGTGCCTGTCAGGACCTCTTCCCACTTACATGTGATTGCGGTGTTTGGCATGGAGAGTGTAGGTGGTAATAGCTGTTGTTAAAAATGTGTGAGTGCCAGCAATACATTGGTAGATACAGAAACCAGAATCTCTGACACCAGAGAGCTGTTTTAATTGACCCACTTTCCATATAATAGCTCTTTCTGAAGTACCTTGTATTAAAAAACAAATTATATTAAATTAAAAAAAATAAACCAGAAATGGATTCTTTTCTTATCTGCTGGCTGAGAGCTCAGAGTAGGTTGACTTAAGTCCTCTAGCGATGGACAACCCAAATCCTGAGCCATTCAAGAGCAATCACTGTCACTTACAAATGTGGAACTGCCCCTGAACTTGACAGGGAGAGAAGCTCCTTTATCCATCCTTCAAACCAAGCAGCCAGTGAGTGCTTCTGTATCACATGTACTCATCGATGATTTTTTTTTTTTTTTTTTTTTTTTTAATGTTAAGGTTTGACAGCATTGCACTGTGCTGTTCTGGCCCACAATGCTGTGCTGCATGAACTGCAAAACAGTCAGCCACCTCACTCCCCTGAGGTCCAGGCGCTTCTGCTGAGAAACAAGAGCCTGGTAGAAACCATCAAGACTCTAATACAAATGGGAGCATCTGTTGAAGCAAAAGTAAGTACAGCAGCTTTGTGTGAAGTGCCAGATCCAGATAGAACGTGGAAACGGAACATGCCACATCTCAACTTTTATTACAAAGGAAGTAGACTAATTTGAAAGCTTTCTCTAAAGCTTAATTTACTGAAGTGGAATGACAATGTTGCATTTATTCATAACAAGGAATTAGCAGTGCAAATGAATGATGGAGAATGGGGGAGGTGACAGTCTAATTTCTAAATCAACAATGATGCTATACTGGTTGCTGCTGATTGTGTCTTAAAAGTAAGAATATGTTTGGAGCACTCTGAGATATCTGTAGTAATAGGGCAACCTTGCAGCATGTTTTTGAGCCGGAACTTTTAGTTAAAACTGCTTCCACATCCAGTTTAGGTCTGTGTTGGGCCAGATTGTTACTTGATATAATGTGATATTCTGGCTGTGTGAGCTTACTGCCAAATGAGACCTGGTCCATTTTTCATTAGGTATTTGTATTAAAATATATATTCAGATTGTCTTTCAGTGAATTGTAGTGCAAATATGTTTGTTCAACGCTCTGCAGATACTCTGCTTTCTGTTTTATTTATATGCATCTTCACCCTGGATAGATGAAGCACCTCGGGGAAGACTAACAGTTCCTTTTTTTAATAGGATCGTAAAAGTGGTCGCACAGCTTTACATTTGGCAGCAGAAGAAGCGAACCTGGAACTCATTCGTCTCTTTTTGGAGCTGCCCAACTGCCTCTCTTTTGTTAACTCAAAGGTACGATGATTTTTTTTTTTCTGGAATGCAGATGTGATTTGGGATGTGCATGTGAGTGTCCTGACTCTCATGCCCCTGCTTTTCCTTCACGGAGTTACTTTGTCTTGTCCAGGCTTACAATGGCAACACAGCACTCCACGTGGCTGCCAGCCTGCAGTATCGGGTGAGTCAGTTGGATGCTGTGCGCCTGCTCATGCGAAAGGGAGCTGATCCGAGTGCCAGAAACTTGGAGAATGAGCAGCCAGTTCATCTGGTTCCCGATGGCCTTGTAGGAGAACAGGTAAAAAACCAAAAAACCCTCTCTTCTGGTCCCATCTGTACAAAAGCTTTATTTCTCTCCAAAAGCTTATTTTGGGTTTTGAGTTGCAGCTTTTAAGGAAAAGATTTAGCAAATGCCATTTTATTCAGAGATCTTTAGTTTTATTGTCAAGATCGGGTGGAATATAAAAAGACCTGAAATTATAGGTTTCCTTTGTAGCTTTTTTTTTTTTTCCATCTCAGAAGGGTTTTTTTTGTTTTGTTTTGTTTTTTTTTCCTTTCTTTGTAACCTTGCATCATGCTTGAGGTAATATCCCTTCTCTTGTTCCTCTCAGTATGGCCTGATATCAGGCTTTTGTTGCTCTTATTATAATTAGTAAAGGCCTGAATAACAGATCAAGAAAATTCCTTTTTCCTAGGAGCTATACAAATACATGATGAAAAAGCTGACTCTTGACCTAAGAAGCTAATAACTTAAGCAACTGAGTAATTCTCTTGCCTTTCATTGGCTCAAATTCTGTGAAACTGGATCAATTCTCGTGTAACTGAACTCAGAACCTAGGGCTCAGATAGATGAGGAATGCAGAACTGGTCTAGAGTTTGTTTTGTTTTGTTTTTTATTTTCAGATTGTGACTCACTTCAGGATGATGAATACTAATGTTCTGTGTTTTTTCTCTTTTCCAGATAAGACGTATCCTAAAAGGGAAGGCGATTCAGCAGAGAGTGTCGCCATTTTAAGCTCCATGTTTCTTGGAGTTCAGCAACTCACACTCACTGTCAGTCAGGCAGTCCTAATGTATCTGTAAATAGACCATTTGCCTGGTGTGGGCAAATGTTAGTTGTTTCTATGAAACAAAAGTATTCTGTTCACTATTATATAGTGGGTTATATAAGAGTAAAAAAAAAATGAAACCGAACAATCAAATTCCTCTGAGCAAACGGGAATGTTTCATTCCCAAGTACGTGGAACATTTGTCTGGGTACCTGGATTTCATAGCTATGGCAAGAATGATTTTTATTTAAACAACCATACAGATAACTTCTGGACAAGGACAATTCTACAGGAAATTTTTTATTTAGAGAGGGCTGATACATGTCAACATTGCAGAGTTTTTTTTTTTTGTTTTCTTTTTAGTAACACTTGAGTGCAAGGGAAAGCAAATATTTTTGAAGTTTAATGTTTATTTATGTGACTTTGTAGCTTTCTTCCAGTATCTCATGCAGGATTGTATATAGTCACTGGCATTGTTGTACAGCTGTATAGTTCTGTTGATTGCCTGGGGGAATGAACTGAAGAGACAAGTTCCTTGACCTTGAACTTGCAAATTGCATATAGAATTTTAATACTATACTGGTACAAATCGGGTAAATTTTGTTGTTTTGAAAGACCGAAGACCAAAAGTACAGTTAAGATCGATTGTCCCCAGCGCTGACTTATACATGCTTTTGGAGTTGTTAATAAAACATGAAAAGCCATGCTTTTTCAGGGGACTGTATCAGTCTTTCTCATACCCAGTAGAGGTTTTTCTTTTGATGGAACAGTACATTGAGGGAGAAAGATAATGACTTTTAAAGTGTATATAACTTTGTTGAACTTCAAGGAATATGATCCTGGTTCAGTGAAGGTTTTTAGCATGTACTTAACTGTCGATACATGCTGAAATCTCTCCATGTTAATTACAATACTTCAATATGTGTAAGCCCCACTAGTGTCAGTAGGACTTAAGCACATGCATAAGTAGTTTGCTGAATTGGGCTCTAGTTAATTCTAGAGACTTAGTGTTTTTCACCTCCGAAGCAGAGTTAGTCCATTTATGGTTTTACCTTATAGGTATAGTGGCTAGCCAAGTAATATTTGAAGTTAACATTCTTCTATTTTTTAATAATTATGGTTATTAATGCAAAATGTATACTAATGATGCAGTATACTTGTGTTCTGTTGAAGAAAACTTCCTTCTGTCACTTTCTGAATGATCTGTGCTGAGCTGTAATCCATGAATGTTCTCTTTATGGTCTTTGTTCTTAGACTGCTTTTGGATCACACACAATTCTCTGCCATAACTGTTTAATTAATCTGATTGTGCTATTTTGATAAAGTACATCTTGTAGACAAGCTAAGTGAAAGAATCTGATATGTGGAGGCCTAGTTGCGATGTATTTCTTGAAGGGTCTCATGTAACTTGTGTTTGAATAAACATGCTGATTAAATTTTGGTGGTTACTGTCTGTGATACAAATGATGAAATCGGGCTTGAGATAGAACTGATTTAGCACAGTAACACTGAGACTGGTGAAGGTCCATTTGTTGAGGATGAAATGGAGTCTCTCCATGCCCCTCATTATGCTTTCTCTTGTGTGATGCTGGTTTTGAAGCTGGTGTTTGGGTGTTTTGGGTCATGCAGTTGCATTGCCTGTGTCTTCAGTAGATGTGCCCCAAATAGAGTTGATAGTCACCACGTTGTCCAAATTGCAGGTTGTTACCTGAATGCTTGTGCCTGTATACTGGAAAGAATGATAGCAGTTCTGTCCCTGTCATGTGTTCTCCATGACTTCCTTGCCTTGATTCTCAGCTCTTACAGCTTGGGTACAAGCAGTCACCTTAGCACAGGTGAAAGTGTGTGAGCAAATGAGGCTGTACACATAGGGAAAGACTCTCCTTGCTTCACAAAAAGATGGGCTCTGAGCTGGCCATGACCTTTCAGGAGGAAGAACTATCATCACAGGCTGTGCTTGCTGAGCACTGAGCTGGTAAGATGGCAACAGTCGAGAAAAGCAAATGAAGCATTAGGATCAGTAGGAGAGGAACTGAAGAAAAACAAGAGTACTTCTGTGCTACTGTATAAACCTGTTGTCCACCCCTGCCTTACTGCTGTGTACGGTTAGGGTGTCCCCTCAGATGAAGGTGTTTTAGGACTGGAAGAGGCCCAGAGGTGTGGAGGAACTTCCTTGCAGGGAGCAGCAGAACAAGCTAGGACTCTCTAGCTGCACAAGCAATGGCTGACAGCAGGTAGGACAGGCCGGCAGTGTCACATTAGGACAGAGAAACCGGATCGGGATGAACTGCTCACTGTCCCTTCCAGCATGAGAGCTGGAGGCTCTTAATGAAGATACCAAGTACACACCAGACAACAAGGATGTGATTCCTTGGGATAGTTAATCTCTTTAGTAACTCTCCACAGAGAGGTCCTTCTAAGTATGCACCCAAGCCCTCCCCACATCAACAAATGTCGTTCCCACCACATTGAACTATGTGAGACAGTCCTCTCTGTGTTGAAGGATGGAGGACTGTACTGCAGCCTTTCCCTGCTCTCAGCTCTTCCCTGGGGACTTGCTAATGGACACCCTTGCAGACCTGATACCAGACTAGATTATACCCTTTATTATATGGTTCGTGGGTTCAATCTGGCTCCGCTGGTATTGGTTGCACCTTTCACGAGAAGACAGGAAAACTCACTTTGCAGCCAGGTGAGTGCTTAAGGGGAGTGCTCGCAGATCCTTTGCTCTGCTCCTGCTCTGTACAAAAACTTGTCCCTGGAAGTCTCAAAAATGGCCTTTGGTGCTGAGGTAAGGTCACAAAGAGAGGAGGCTGTATGTTCTTTAGCAGATAAGAGTGGCCAATGATGATGGAGACTGGAAACGGAATTGAATTTCTAGTTAGGGTATGCAAAGATGAAATGGCCCCTCTCTACGTGAACGGCTACCTAGGCCCAGATTGCGTTGAAGCTGCTGTCATCTGTATCTCTCACTGCAAGTGATCTTGCCTTAGACTTTTTTTTTTTTTTTTTGTATAAGGAGCTTCGTAGTACTGTTTCCACTTTATTTCCATTTTCTTTAGAAGCGGTGATTACGCAGGAAAAAGAATTGCTCATGAGATATTCTGGCCCTTCACATCAGTGCGATGTGACTGCCTGACACTTCTTTCTGGGTGGTGTTGACTGAGTCACCTCACAAAGGGATAAAGAACCTTGGGCATGTAAGGGTGGCGGAGCGTAAGCATGTGTTCAGTCAATGCCTGAGCATGAAGTAGGTGCTGTTGGTGAGAGGCATTCAGCAAGTGACGCAGTGCTTTTGTGGCACTTGTGCCCTTCTGGAAGGGGCACTCTTAGCCCTCCAAGTTAGAAAACTCCCAAGGGGAGACTGAAGTGTTTGAAGCTAATTTAATCTGCATAGAGCCTAATGTCATTGTCTCAAGAACTCAGTAAGCAATTTCACAAGAAAGCATCCCTACTCTGAGTGTAACTGACTCATATTTTCTCCTATGATATTGGGAAGTTCTGGCATATCTGACATGGTACAACTAGTTATTAGGAACAGGAACAATCCCTTTTCACTATGGGGCAAGTGACACAAAATATTTAGCAGGCTAATAGTGTTTACCTGAAAACTTTTGGTGCTGGGAAAGTGCTGAATAGCTTGCAGATGACGCGGATGCAGGCACACAATTTATTTCTTTGGTAGGGATATTAAGACACATGGAGCTTTGTTCCCAGAATGTTTCTGATTTGTTTGTCTAAGTAAGCCAAACCTCAGGAAAGGGTTGCTTTTTGATTTTTGTGGGTTACTAATCTGGCTGGAATTGTGGAAGGTGGCACTCCAGGATTTAAAAGAAATGCATTCTGCTTCTGGGGATGGAAAAAGTACATTTCCCACATTTATTGCCCATTTTATGTTTTTATGAGAAAAATAAAACATATCCAGGAAGTACATTCTCAGAGGGGCTAGGTGTGGTAGAAGTGACTTCAAAGATACGACGTGAACTGCTTGTTCTTCTTGCCTCAAAGTTTGCTTATCTGGTTGCCTTTCTTTTAAAAATACATATGCTCCCGTATGTAAGGGAAGAGCTGAGGATGATTAAAGTGCAGTGAGCATGGGAAGCTAAAGAACAGGTTCCTGCAATTAAGTAGCTGACAAAAATTGACTTAGACTTTCAGTGCATTCAAAACAAATTCTTCTATTGTTATCTATTACCTTTCTTGAGTGTTTGGTGGTAGCCTTGGCCTGAGAGACTGGTGGCTTGGGAGAGTCATTCAATTGACTCCTCATCAAGTTGGTTAAGTGCCATTCAGCCTCCAACACTGCTACCTTCCACTTTCCCTGATTAGGACAAGGACCAGCACTGCTGGTGCAGGCACTGGCCTGTGCCTGGGTTTAGGAAGGCAAGTGGCACCCCTAGAAGTCGAGACCTTTCAAGCAGCATCCACCTCCCTACCCCACTACACCTGGGGCTGCTAGCCTGGCAGCATCTTGTGATTTTGAGACTAAGCCTCTCTTAGCATCTTTTAATTTCTTAATTAATTAGACAAAATACTAATTAGAGAGGAGGGAGATTTAGTTTGCTCAAGGGATGGGCTGCTGCTATTTCTGCCTCTAAATGAGGCAGAACTAGCCCTTAAATGAAGTTATTCCTGGTAGGTGGCCTTGCTATCAGGGAATGGTCATCTGTATACAAAGCCCATATGGGCAGCTCTGTTTCCTGGCAAAATTTCATGAGTGTTGCTGGATAATGGACCAGTGTCTGTTGGTTGGTTTCTCCTTCAAGCACCTGTATTGGTCTTGCTGTGTTTGTTTAGTGTGTATTTGTTTTCAGCTGTCGTGATTAAGAGGCTGACTCAATAAGTCTTTGTTTTACCTGGTAAACCTTACTCTTAGCTCTGAAAACTCTATCTAGGCTATTTTGAGAAAGTGATTGCTGCACTAACATACTTTACTTCACAGGTGGTTTTCCTCTTAGTTTCTGGTGAAATATCTCCGTTCCCCTTTGCTAGTCAGAGAGCCTGAAGGAAAGGTGACTAAGGTGGTGCTTTAGGCTTAGGAGGGGGAGCAGCCAACTGAAAGAAGTTGCTCATTGCTTCTGTAAACTTGTCTGGGCTGCGAGTCAGACGGATGAGTCTGAGTGAGATGTCTTCATGTGGATGCAGTGTGGAGATGCTTTTGCATACATTTTTCTGTTCTGGTCTCAGTGATATATGTGACCTACCATGGTAGGTACCATTCGGTATGTGTAGGCTGACTGTAGCTGGTTTTTAGGCCACAAATTTTTAGGCCCCTTTCTAGGAAGGCCCAGAGCTGTCCTGTAAGCTTCAAACTCAGGCGAGTTCGAAGAGGACTGAGACTACATAAACACCATGATTTGTGGCCAGCCCATAAACCCTATGGAGCTGGGCAGGTACATCTTGTTATTATCCTCAGGCAGACCACAGGACTTTCACTCAACTAAAACCAGCCCAGTAAGTGATGCCAAGAGGAATTGTAAGAAAAATTGGAAATCTGAGGTCACAGTAATGAAAGATCTTGAGAGATACTGCTACGGTGCTACTATGACCTTGTCCTTTGCACTGCATGGCAGTTGGACGCACTGTGTAGGAGTAAGAATTGGGTCACCAGTGGCAGCCCATGTACATTTTGAGGGGAAGTGTTTTAGGAGCAATCTGAGGAAAACCATCAAGATAGTAGCATGCTATTATCATTATTCATCAGTAAATTTCCAGGTGGCTTCAAAAGCCAGTAATAATCACTAATCCCATCAGCTAGATAAGAAACCAGAAGCAGGGAGAAAGAAAGAAACTCATCTGAAGATACTCAAAGAACCACGGGAGCTTCATCCCAATGCAGTGCAGCCTTGTTATTATCCTCCTAGTTGCCTGCTCTTTCTAAATTTACTGAATAACGCAGTGAGCAATGACTGATCTGTAGGTCGTGTTTAGTTTATGTCTTTTCTGCATTCACTTTGATCAGAGACCCTGCCTGATGCTTTTGCATAGGGCAAAGGCAGTGATACTGCCTTTGTTCACTGCTAGAATTCTCAGGCTGTTCAAATCAGCCATTGGAGAAAAACTAAAAAATGAGCTGTAAAGTCCTTTTCCCTGAAAAATTTAATCTCTCTAAGCCAGAATTGCTGGAAAAGGAAGAGAAAAAGCAGACCTAGACTAGGAAAAAATACACTAGAGCAAATTCAGTATGCAGTGACTGCAGGGAACTTTGAGCTAGATCCATGTCTAATTTTGTTGCATTTTGTCAACATTTGAGGCAAAACTATGAAAGCCTTTTTTAAGTAAGGCAAAAATTGTATAAAGACATTTCTAAAAGTTGGTCATGAAACATGTTTAGGCATTAATGGGTTTCTCAAAAAAGAAGGGAAATTGCTAAAACCGAGGAATAAACATTTGTCTTACTGGTATGGGCTTTTAATGGTACTTAAGATATCACCATAAATGCTCTGATGGAGCAATACAGAATAAGTCTTCCTATTGGGACAGAGGTGGCAAGATTCAGCTCAGGACACAGATGACTCACCAGGGGGTAACTATGCCACTGGGTCAGCTGCTCTGGTGCTCAGGACAGATGGACTTAGCAAAAATAGTAGGGAGTGGGAAAGTGTCTTTAAAAGTGAGCAGGTAGGAGAGGATGCTTTACTGCCTAGAATATACAGTTTTTTTTATCCAGATCTGTCCTTGCCCCTGGCCCTAGTTGCAGGCTGGTATGGTTTTTCATTTTCTCAAACTTTCTCACACGTCTGTGAATAAAAAACATGCATATGTATAGTAAGTTTATAATATGGATCAATTTATTTTTGTACTCTGTAGGAGAATTGTATGTATATATGCATGCAAAATGTAAGTATGTAAAATGTATTGTGTGGGAGTACATAAGGCAGCAAAACTCTTTCAAGAAGATTAATTTTTTTTATCCAGTAGTTCATTACTTCAGAAGTTTTTACTTTCTTTTGTTAAAAATAGAAACTTTTCCCATACTATTCCCTTGGATTTGCAAATTGAATGCACTAGTAAAGACCTGTAGTAAAAACCAAAGCTTTACAGGGAATAAAAATCAGGTTTCTAATGTTTTTTTTTGTCCTGAGAATGAACGCCAACGTCGATTCTCCCATGCCTCATAAGGATGAAGCACAGGCCATCGTTGTGGACCCTGATATCTTCCCTGTTTCTCTCTTGATAAATTAATAAATCTGTAAGTCTGTGTAAGCTAGTAAATCTTGCAGTGTCCTCTCTCTGTTCTCACACAGAGAAGGACCCCAGGAAAGGTTTTGTGTGAACCTCAGTACGGAGGGTTGAGTTAACACTGCAAAGGGCCAATCTACTGCCTAGAAAACAATGTACAGTGTGTAAAGCAACTTCTAGCCCTCACCCAGGACTGAAACCTGCCTGTGCAACCAGTAGTGCAAAGGCAGGTACCTTTGTACTTTATTATAGACAGAGCAAACAAAGAATTTCTGTTTCTTCTTCCTTAGCTGTCATAATGAAATTTTATTATTGTAGTGGTTTTATCTGTCTCTTGATGAACATGAATGTCTTTAAGCCTCTTTCCCACGATCTCTGCATCGGTGTCTCAAGGCGCTTCTCTTGCCTTTATGGCAGCCTTGTCTTTCCACACGTCACATCCCCAGCTGTAAGCGCAGGCTGGGCTGCGGTGGCTGCGGCTGAGCCCGGGGACAGCCGACGGGAGGGAGCGCTGGAGCAAATCTGACTGCTGGCATGCGGTCACTGGGCACTGACCCACTTCAGAGTGGCCCGAGCTGAGGACTGGGATTTTCAAACTCAGATGCAGAGAGCAACAGGGCGAGTGCGTACCTCCAGGTGCTTGGATTTGGTCCTTGGGTATGAGTGAATGAGAGGTATCCTTGCTGCAGGGACCACGGCAATTGTCCGCTGTTACTCTGGGCTGGACGGAGCAGAGGCATGGCTAATAAACTTCATATGCTTTCTAGGAAGCTTCTGGAAAGATACAGCAAGAGCTGTGGGGAAAACAGCTGCCTCCTCCCATTCCCTAGATGATGCCTGGGCTCCTGCTCCCCTGCTCCTGCAGAAAGACGGTCCTCTGCTCTCCAGGGAGGTGCCTGGTTGTTGCTCCTTAGCTGGGGCCGCAACTATTAAGCCCTCTTGCCCCACTGTGCTGCCTGTGTTCTGCAAGCACAGTGATTTACCTTCCTTCAGGGATCTACTGGTGGCTGCCTTCTCCTGGAAATGCCCCTGCGCCAACCTTATGTTCGTCCCCACCCTGTCCACCCCACGTGCAGTGGGGATCTTGTGACGGCCTCTGCCTTGAAGAGCTCTTGAACTCGATGCCAGATGCAGAAACTAGTGCAATAGAGGCCCTACTTCAAAAAGATGCCCCTTCCCTGGTCACTGGCTTGACATCTTCCCAAAGACCTCCTGGCGCAGATGCATATTTGCAGAATATTTGAATAAGGAGAGGGAGGAGGCCTGGCTGCTCCATCTGGGCCTCCATCAGCTGCTCTCCATTTGCGTATAGTTTATAGGCTGCTGTGGCGTTGTCCTTGTTATCATGCTGGTGGCTCTGGTTCTTGCTCTGCCTGTTTATTTTCACTCCATTGTTGAATTTATTGCTCCTGGACTCTTTACTCTTGTTGGCTCCTGATAAATTGCTGCCTCTTATTAGCCTTAAATTACTGCCTCTTACCAACCTTTAATTATTTGCTGCCATCGTATCTTGGTGCCACATCCTCTTAATTAGTGTTGCTATACTGGTGGAGACTCCTCTGTGCCTTTGTTAAATCCATTAGCTTTGCTTTTGGCTCACTTTGGACGTTCTCTCATCTCTCCCTGCCCCTCCTTCCCCATCTCCTTGTGTCTTGTGTTGATACTATGGAGTGTCATCCCCATCCGCTCCTGTGGGCCTTTATAGTCTTACTCCAGCCCTCTTAGCTCATCCTGTGCCACCAACTCCCTGCTGCCTTGCTCCTCCACAGCCTGTGTCACACCTGCCTTTTCAGGGCTGGACGGTGTTGGTGGATTTCTTTTACTCTGTCTTATCTCTTTCTGCTTTTATGCATGCTCTGATGTCCTCTGCCTGTCCAATCTCCCCATCTCTCTTATTTCTTGCTTTGCTAGTAGTCTGGGGTTTTTTTTCTGCTGGTATCCCAATTACTGTGGTTGGGATACACTTTGGAACCTTCCCCTACATTTTACTGCCAAACTTCATTTTGAGACCTGCTTTTCTGCTCAAGGCTGGTGCTGATGTCTCTTGGGTGTCTCTTTTCTTGAGCAGCTTGCAGGAGCCTCTCTCCTGTTGCATCTGGTCCACCACATCTAGCTCTGGTACTTGCTTTTCCCCATCTCCTGCTCAGTCTTCCCCTTGGAGCACTGTGCCTGTGCTCAGGCAGTCAGATCCTGCCTTTCCTGGTGCCTTTGAGCGCTCCACCTCTGTGGAGCTCGGGCTTCCTGCGTTGTTACAGCACTCAGTTTCAATCACCGCTTGTTTCCATGTCATGCTCTGTGTTGCTGTTCCCAGAGTCACATCCGTTCTCAGCTTCGCCATTGCAGCCATCGTCTCCCCTGCCTGTTTTCTCACTTGTGCAGATCCTACCAGCTTACTTTCCTTTCTAATACCACCAATGTGTTTCCTTTTCTGTCTGCTACTGCTAAAGTGTTGGCTGTGAAGAAGGCAAATTGAAACTTAGAGAGAATAGAAGAGGAGGGAAAAATGGTCAAAGCTAGAAACAGCCAAACCTTGCTGATGCTAGAATTAACCTATTCTACCATCTTAGCCTCCTCTTTCAATTCCTCTGGCCATAACCCATTGCTGAAATGTCAAGTGCCTGCTTCTCTCCTCCATGTGCAGGTCCCAGTGCTAATGCGGTCCCACAGCTCTTGTGCCTTTTTGTTCACCCACACTGTAGGCTGGCCACAACCTGCAGCTCACCCTCCTGCCCACCCTGCACATGGGACTTTATATAGAATAGCCGTTCTGGTTTGCTTTGCATCCTGCCTCTCAACGCGAGGGCCAGCAATTGCCTTGACATTGCCATTTCTTTTCCAAAACTTCGCTGTGAAAATTTCCAGCTGCTGTCTGTGTGCACCCAGAAATGTTTTCTTTGCTGTGCCACGTCTTTGTGGCCTAGGTTGTGTGCCTCATTGACGCTGTTGTCAGAGGCTGATGAAGCCGGGGGCTTTTTGCTGGGACCAGGGAGTCCTCTCTGGTGCAACTCATTCAAAAGCCTTCTGTCCCCCAGCCAGCGCTGTCAGTTCTCAGGACCTGTCTACTTGCTCCGAGCATTTGGTGAGATTGCGGGAATGATTCTGTCTATGTAAGTCATTAGTTTAACTAATATTGTATCTCTTTATTGTAAAAGTGCTCTTTGAGGTTGATTAATGAGGAGTGGGTGGAGATAAAATGAACTCTGGTTTTGCAGGTGAAACACCATTCCTTTAAAACAAAATACTTGTAATGCTAAAAAAAATAAACCCACTTAAAACAAACCTCTACTTCTTCCTGTGGGGAGACTGTGTATCCCACAGAAAGTTATGTTTTCTCCTTTCTTTTTTTTTTTTTTTTAAGCAAGGTATTCCTTGCACATCCTTATCTGCCTGTCTTCGATCTCCCTCTTAATAAAGTGCTAAAGTGCATCTTGTGTCACCAGGATGTAGCCCAGTGACTTATCCCTTCAAAACACATCAGGTGCATGACATAAGGTACAAGAACACTGTGGTATCTCAGAGCGGGGAACACAGCTTTCTGACTCTCCTTTCATAGTGCCACGGCAGCCACCAGCTCCTGTTAGGTCTCGCAGGGCCTCTTGCACAACAAATTGTTGACTTAACGATAAATCTTAGCAAATTCTCATAACACCCCTGTGCAAATCACTCCCGCTGTGAAGAAATGCGCCTGGGAGCGAGTGCGGTGCCCAGCTCTCCCCGTGCTGTACCCCAGCAGGTGGGAGGCTGCTGCTACCCAGGGGCGTCGGGGGGCGGGCTGCTGCAGAGGGGATGGCACAGCCTCCCTCCCCGCAATGGGCACTGTTCTCGGCCAGGGCTGGCAGAGCCCTTGCAGACTGTAACAAGCCCAGGAAGAACCTCCCTAGGTGTGGTTCCTGACTGTCATGTCCTTATCAGGAAGCTGTGGGGAAATCTGTGTTAGGCCTATTCTCTTGCTAAATAGAAGTTCAGCTTCCAAGTCTGTCAGCCTACCTGGAAACTTCTTTCCAAGCAAAGGTGCCTTGGGGGGAAGGCAACGTGGAGAAATATTGCAGCTCTTGTAGCCATCCTCATATCCAGTTTCTAACACTACCAGCCTCTTTTGGTGCATGACTTGATAACACCTTGGCAGTACCCGTGGTGGTAGGGGAGGAATTCCCTCTCTGCTCTTGTGGAGGTCACAACCACAGTGCTCTGTTCTCAGCGGTGTTTAAGACTGCCTTTTGCTTTGTCTTCTCAAGACATGCTAACTAGAAAAGAAGACCTCACAAAACAGTTTTGGAAATACCTGGTCATTTTGACTGTATGACACACAATGCCCTTGGAAAAAAACCTGGAGCATCAGTGTAGTGTGCTTTTCCGCAGATCCCTTGTGCCAAATGGCTGGTTGGGGTGAGGGTGGGCTGTGATGCTGACATTGATGGTTAGGCTGCAAATGTGGAGACTGGGCTGCTGAACAGAAGACGGATGAATTAAGTTAAAACAATCTGAGCCTGGCTGCAGCCCAATGCCTGTCTGCCTTGGCACGCTCTGCGCTGGGATGGGTGAAGAGCAGGAGGGGTGTGTGTGGGGGAATGTGCCTTGGCACCATGGCAGCATGAGCAGTGTGGCCCCTGCTTGCACCAGAGGAAGCAGGTGGGAGGTGATGTGAGCCTGGGAGCTCTCGACGGCATGGCTCGGCTTGCTCTTCCCTGCCCTGCCAGCTGTGGCCCTGGCTCTCTCCGCTGCTCTGCTCCCATTTTCCATTCTCCCTGTTGCTTTTCTTGGCTTCCTGATGTGCTAAACCTTGTTTTGGAGAAGGAAGGACACTGTGTCAAGTAAAAGAGATCCACAGTACTGGGGAGAACAGCAGATTGTTCTTAAAACCTTCTCTTGCCTCTCCCTTTCCTGCTCTTAAACGAACAGCAAAGCACCTCCTGCATCTCAGGACCATGCAGAAGCTTTCCTGGGATGGTGATGCCAGGAGGATGCTCTCAGACCCCAAGCTACTCTCTGGTGATGACCCCCATTCCCAAAGCTGTCTGTCCATGGGCAGGGCTGGGGCCGAAGGGGAAACACGTGCCGCTTGTCCTGTGAGGGAAAGCGCAGCATCACACGCAGCCTGCCCTGGAGCTGTGTGCGTGTTCACGAGGCGTGCACAGGGATAGGGGTCTGCATGGCAGGGGGCGAGTTTGGTGTTCATCATTATAGCATCACATTAGACTCCTGGGGTATCTAGTGCAACGATTTTGGGAGAGCGACTCTCCAGGCGCTATCAGAAGACATGCAAATGCATGCAGAGCCAGCTCATGCACCCAGCAGGGAACAAGCCTTCCCTTAAGGTAAGAGTGGGTGGGCCTGCTCGCTGTCTGGGCCTGAGAGCTAGGAAACACCCCAGCGTCAGTCCTGGCTCCAGAAGCAGGCAACACAACTGTGCTGCTAATTGCAAGCCACTCAGGGACTTTTGATAGTCCTACCCTGCACGGGTTCACCCCTGTCTGGAAGGAAAAGGATGTTTTTCTGCGTCAGAGGAAGGGGAACTGTGATCTCTCCATTTCGTCCACATTCCATTCACAGCATGAGCAGTGGTGCTGACACAGCTGCCTTAAACCCATCCTTGATGTTTCTTAACACATCAGCCATCACCTCAGTGGCACGAATGCAGTAAGGGAGTCCTCTCCCTGGAGAAATCACACATAGCAGGGGTAGCTCAGTACCGGGCACAGCGGGGGGCGTGGAGGCTCTGCCAGCTCCCTTCTCCCTCCGTGGGAAAGGCTGCGGAGATGCGGGCTGCCAGCAGCACCCTCTCCCTCGGGCGCTGGGCCCTCGGGCTTGTCTGCTTCTCTTGGCAGCAGTCCGGGTGACTCCTCCAGCGCTGTCCCTGTACCAGTCGTATGCAGCTTCTTATGGGTGCTGGCGTGGGGTGAGGGGGTTAATAATCCTAAATGGCCTTGTGTCAGGGAGGGACACAGTAGCAAGCTACCAGCCCCTAGTTGGAAAAAAAAAAAATAAATCTTGTTTCCCTCAAGGCTGCTTCTGTGAACAGAGCTCCCTGCCCTTAGGGAAAGCCCTGTCTCTACCAAGGAAGGCTTGACACTGACCCTGACAGGATTTCAAGCACCAGTGCCTGCTCTCGCAGGACGAGGGGTGTCAGAAAGTGGTGGGAATGGACCCCATCTCTGACTCCTCTGGGTATATGGGTTGAGATGCTGGATTTTGCCCCGTCTTTCTCATGCCCATTCCCACCGATTGCCACCTCCTTGACTCTGCCAGGTGTTGCATGACCTCAGTAACTCTTCCCATCTGTTTTTATTATTTCTTTTAAGGGATTATTTTTAACTTGGGCTCCTTCACTCTCAGGCTTGGTTCCATGGACAACTCCTGCCTTTAAGAGAGATGAGCCCCACAACATAAGTATGGATGAGCGGCAGAGCGATGAGGAAGGCAGTAGGAGAGAGCTGGCTACTGTGCTGTGGTTGTGTTCTCCCCAAATTGCATGGTGAGGAGGTTGCACTGGAGATCACTCAACCCATTGAGGCAAAGTGATGCTGGCTCGAGGAGCCCTGCTGCCTTCTGAACCTGGGGAATGGTTTGAGATCTGCTCCCGATGTGGTGAAATCCTGAGAGTGCCTTGTGGCTCCTCTGGGAAGGAGGTGAGGTTTTGGACTGGCTGTAGAAAAATGTGGAGGGCTTTCCTCATGTTTCTGAAGGGTTATGCAAAGCACAAAAGGTGAGCAAAGCTAGTCAGTTTGTGAGACGAGACTATAATTAAAGCCTTCCGTCCTCCTCTCTTAAATCGAACCTTAAATCTACTTTCCTTTTCCTTACCCAAGGAGAAATGCAAAGTAATGCAATTAGGTTCAATGAAAAAACAAATGGTAGAAAACTGATGAGAGATAAGACTCTAATTTCATCTGCTGTAAAATGGTGGTCTTTCTGCTACTTTTTCACCCTGGTAAAACCTCAATTGCCAAGAGGACCTTTGCCTCATCTATCATTCCAAAATATCATTCCTCTTTAATTTTAATGCCCAAAACCTCCAGCCAAGCAAATATTTAGCGTGTGCAAAGCTTGCACCAAACAAACCAGGACAAATTATCCACTGCTCTAATTATCCCCCAACACTATTCCTTACTCTCAAATAGCCGGGATACCCTTGCAGGAAGGCTGCAGCTCACTGGAACCCTGAGGCATCGTACAGGGCTGCTCTGGCCACTTTTCCCACAGCAAATCCTTCCTTTCTCCCCCAGGAAATCGCTCGGGTTTTAGTGTGTGTGCATGGCTTCCTGAGCACTGAGGGCTCGCCTGTGCCGGTGGAGAGCAGAGGTGAAACCAGCACATGGCTCTTCTCCATGCCCATGTGCAGAGGCTTGCCCAAAGTCTGCCTGGGCTGTACCTCTGAAAGCAATTGCTGCCTACGAGGGTTAGGCACCTGACGGAGATCGAGGAGTCTCTGCAACTTACCTACATATCCTAAAAAAACCATGGCACCAGGGCCTCAGCTTCATGTCTGTGAAATGGCCGTGGTCCTTCCCTGGGGGTTTTGGGGGGGAGATGGAAGAAGCTGTGCAAATGCAGCAGGTGGATCGCTTGAATCCTGCCTCACCGCCCAGTGTCCAAATTAGCTTTCCATGTGCAGATATGAGTTATTTTATGCCCTGATTTCATGCATCTGGTTGTGCAGGAGGGACTTACCAGCATGTTCTACTGGAGACATTTGTAGGGAGAGGTATCCTTGGTTTAGACCCAAGGATAAAAATCAGCAGGGTACACCTTTTGCCCCTTTTTGCATGGAAGGGGAAATGAGACACTGCTTTGTGCAAGGAGATTGTGGTTTGAATGTAAGACAGTTTTTGTCACATTTCCTAGAAAGACCCCTTGATTTTCATTTCCGTTTTCCTATTAAGCAATTAAATTCAATTTTGGACAATGTTCAACCTGCCACTTCAATCTTTTTAAAGCAAACATTAATGGGTTGAGACAAAGACAGCTTAATAAGTAAAGCAAAAGCTGTGTGCACATGCAAAGCAAAACAAGGAATTCGTTCACTGTTTCCCACGGCAGGCAGATATTCAGCCATCTCCAGGAAAGCAGGGCTCCATCACACGTAACAGTGACTTGGGAAGACAGACGCCATAATTCTGAACATCCCCCCTTCCTCCTTCTTCCCCAGCTTTTATTGATGAACGCAACACCATATGGTGTGGGATATCCTTTTGGTGAGTCGAGGTCAGCTGTCCCAGCTGTGCTCCCTCCCAGCCTCTGGTGCACCCCCAGCCAACTCATGGGCAGGGCAGCCTGAGGGGTGAAGAGCCCTTGATGCTGTGTAAGCACTTCTCTGCAGTAACGAAAACATTAGTGTGTTATCAACACTGTTTTGGTCATAAATCCAAAACATATCACAGTATGAGCTGCTACGAAGAAAATTAACTCTATCCCAGCCAAAACCTGTGCACCTGTTATTTCCAGTGAGAAGGAGTAATACGTCAGAGCTTTTATCTTGGTATTTTGTTACAAGTGCGTTGTTCAAAGGCCATTGGGTGGACAGGTTTTGTAAGTAAAGCTAAAATCTTTTATTAGACCAACTGTAATAACTACAAAAAATTAAGACACTCTTTTGGGAACACAGTCATTCTTTGCTGTAGGCATGAAAACGATTTTTTTTCCAGCTGTACCAACTAGTTTAATAGAAGACACAGGCTTGCAATCGTGCACTAGTAGCAGGTGACTGCCTCTGTACTATTAAGGCTACAACAGAGCGAGAAGTATAAAAGCAGCACCTAAGGAGTTCTGCAGGTACACAGCGAGCGTATAAATCAGGTCAAAGAAATGAACAAATTAACCTGTCAAATTCAATAACTCAAGGTGGCATGTAATCCAAAGTTCAACTTTGTTTAGGCTTTCATTGCTTGCTCAGGACCAACTGTTCCAGTAACTTGCTGCTGTTTGGGTTTCTTTTGAGTGTGCGTGCTAGCACTGTTGTTTCAAAGAAGTAATAAAACTTCAAAAACTGGACTTTGAGCTTACACTGTTTGTGCTTGGGAATTGAAAATTTTGAATTGGAATTTATCTTTATCACCTGGAGAGACTGTGTGTGTGTGAGAGCGAGCGAGTGAGCAAGAGGGAGATCTTTACATATCTACATCATCTTAAATTTCAAAGGGCTTTACAAATCTTAGTCTTCCAAAATCTACTAAAATGCTGTGCTTTGCATATGATTATATGAAGCTCATTAGTAAGGGTACTAATGAGCCTCTACACACCCAAGGCAGATAAATGAGGTTCCAGAGTAAAATGATTTGCTTAAGGTCAGACTCCTGTAAGTTGACAGCAGAGCTGGAAATAGAAACCATTGTTTCCCAGTCCCTTGTACCATATTCCCACGGAGGGAATGTGTTTTTTTTTTTTCTAAAGATGAAAACACTGCTGTTTGTTCATGCTGTTTTGCTTCTTGTGCTTTCAATGTAATCTTCACAAATGCAAATGTCCTGACCTAGAGCTATATAAGGCCTTCATTAAAAAAAAACCTCTCCACAATATCAGTCCTCATGCAATTGTATGAAGCAGAAGGGATAGCCCAATTTAACAATTCCCACGCCTCATAAAATGATTGGCCTAGTTTCTTTAAAGTGGATTGAAGCTGTAGCCCCCAATGTGATTTAACAGGGAAGCCACACTATTAATTTTCTATCTTATCTTCTGCCATTAAGGTTGTGAGTTACTGGAAAGTGAGGGAAACAGTGTTAGTTTTTCATACATTAATAGCCCATTTTGCTTGATTTTTTATCTTTATTTTCATGCTGCAATGAAGCATACTGACCTTCCTCCTCCCGTCTGCTTTGAGCAGTTGTAATTGGGATGGGGATGAGTGCGGGGAGGTGCAGAATTGGTGCTGTATGGGAGAAGCCCAGTATTGGTGTCGGGGCTCTGCCCTGGACATGGGCAGCCACCCATGTGCATGCCCACATCCTGGAGAGAAACTGTTCCCACTGCAGAAACACAGACCGGCTATGTTAGGGAGATGCCTAGAAACTCCCGGTTACACCCCTCAGAGGGTACTTGCACCCCCATGACGGTGCGCTTTACCCGTGAAGGGTGAAACCTCCTCCGTGCTTTTCCCCTTCTCTCCACTAACATCTCTCCTTCCTCCCTGTACGTACAGCATGCCTTTTCCTTGCTTCCCTGTTATTGCTGGAGCAGAACAGCTGTTGGTCTTGTCAACAATTTGGAGCGAGGCCAGTCAAAGGGGTTTTTGGCAACTCTAGGCTTGCAGGGAAGACTTGTGGCCCAGAAAAAAATAAAAGATACATATACCCAGGCATATATATGTATATATACACACATATATGCATATATACATATACATATGAGAGAGAAAGCAGGGGAGAGACTCTGCCAACAAGCCTACCATGTGAATGTGTACGCATATCTTTTTGGCAGGGCACATGTGATTTTGTACCTCCACATTTTATACTATTTCCATGTACTCTCCTCATCCTGAGCCTGTTTGAAGCTTTAATGGCTGGGGACATGAAATTGTTCCCTGGGATGGTGGTGCCAAGGAAGCCATTGGCACCCACCATCGTGGTTTATCCGCGACTGGCCTTTGCGGCACATGTGGCGCGGATCATCCATCCCTGGGCAGATGGTGTTTTCTCTGCCAGCGCTCGAGCTGGTGTGGGTAATGCTGGCAAGTGGGAAGTGCTGTAGCTGAAAGCAAACTGTTTACTTACTTCTTGTATAAACCAAACAGATGAACAGTCATTCTCTGACTTATCTCGGCAGAGTTGAATCAAATGATGGCCGCAGAGTTCAAATACCTCACATTGATTAAAATCAGTTTGTTTTTTTTTATGTAGGTAATCTGAAAACAGACTACTTTTTCAATGCACTGAGACAATAGTAATAAAAGCTGTAACACTGTGTTCCTCTTTTGGCACTAGCCCATTGTAAACAGCGAGCTACCAGGCTTAATGAGGCAATTCTGTACCATCACTTTTAATAACTGAATGTTTGTCTCCCGGCTATTCAGGTGGGCTATTACTGGTATTTAATATTACTGGCAATGTTGTTACACATAGTCTGTGCCAGCACTGGCAAAGAGCAAGGTGATTCTTCCAGATAACAGCCCTGCAATAGCATTTTTCTGGATTTAACCGAGAGAAAGGCCAGGGAAATCCACCGTGTGCTTGTATTTAGCTTTCCCTTTTCCTTGCAAATGTTATTTCAAACACTGAAAGAGTTAAGTGAAGTAATTACAGGCATAAGCATGTTGATTCTAGCTTCTGTTATGGCAAACATAAAAATGTATTGACCTAAAAGGTAAATGTTGATTGAAGCAAAAAACTGACGTCAGTATAAACTCCAAGTCACTCTGTATCTTGATGTTTGGCACATGAATGCTGTACCATATATATAATGTGAAATACTTTGATTTGTTTTAGTTAGATGAGTGATAATCTGGTGATTGTAGTTCTCATTTCAAGTGTAACACTGTATGGTATGACTAGTTCCTCTGAAAAAAACTGAAATTGTCAGTGACTGAACAAACTGTTAAATGACGGCAATTTACGCTATCAATGACATCGAAGGGGTTTTCGAAGGGAAAGATTTGTGTACTCTGCCTTGTCTGCCCAAATTCTCGGGGTGATTTTTTTCTGATCAGTGTATTTTAGAACCATAGAATCACAGAATCATCAGGGTTGGAAGGCACCTTTAAAGGTCATCTAGTCCAACCCCCCTGCAAGGAGAAGGGACATCTCCAACCGGATCAGGTTGCTCAGAGCCTCATCCAATCTGGTCTTCTGTACCAATATTTCCTCCCCACCTTAGACCTGCCCAGGGAGATCAGTTTGTGGCTGATTCTGGGAGCTGTTTGTGGCTAAAGCTGGAGACATTTGGTCCCAGTACCATACTTTTCCTACCCGTAGATGTGCTGGTGTGGTGAAGCTCTGCTTCTCCTCCCTGGCTGGTGAGACTGAAATGAGGGATGATTTTTGAAATGCCCACGGTTTTGGTATGAGGGGTGAATCACAGGCTTTTGCTGATTTCTTCCCAGAGCAGACTCATTTTGCTGCCTCTATGGTATTTGCTGCACCTAACTTTGACTGTCTAGGAGGAGGACAGCTGAAACAGGTGCTGGGTGCTTCCTCTTGCAATTTCCTAGGGCTGTTTGGGAAACTGGAAGACGTCCCTTGGAAAGTGTTAGCTGTGATGGAACCAAATCACCTTCTTCTGCCAGAAAAATCTGCTTTTCTGTGGAAAAGATTGACTATGGCAAATATTTTGTGAGAGAGGGTGAAACCAGTAGGTTTTGAGGCTGCTCTGTGCCGCTTTGAGAGGGAGGCATGAGCTGAACTTGTCTGGCAGGGGTGGTGCATGTGTGCCTGCGTTGCAGGTGCTGCTTCGGGCTGCTCCCCCTCCTCTTGTCTCCTGCAGCCCAGTCTGGGCCCTTTGTGCAGGTCACCATACCATCGCCAGCCTTTCTTCATCTAAACCAGTGGGCATGAGCTCATATTTATTTTTCTCCCTCCCCAGTTTCGCATGACACTGTATTATGTCCCGAGAGTTAGGCAGCACTGAGCAAGCTGTCCTGCTGAGGAGAGGGCAGCAGTGAGGTTAAGTTTCCTCAAAGCATTGCAGATGCTTCAAAGCGATCTTGATGCCAGAATATATTTTTTATCAGGGCCATAATGGGAAGAAAAGGGAGATGCTAGCTGTGCCCTTCCAGCAGCACAGGCTGTTCCTGCTTTCCACCAGTGTGCTAATCAGTAGATCCAACAAAACTTTGACTGTGTACAAAATCAGGGTAAATTTTATTTTGCTTTTCCAGTAAAAGCCCTACTCTCAGACTGCAGAGATGGGTCACAGCTGGTGGTGAAGTGGATGCATGGGCAGCTCCTGGCTCCCAAACATGAGGGATGAGGCTGGGTACCACGTGGTGGAGGCAGACATGAGTGCTGAGTTGGAGCCTAGGGATGTGGGTGTTTGGGGACAAGGGATGGCCGGGAGCCGGAACGTTCGCCTTGGGGATGTGAGGGTGGAGCAGGAAGGGGTGATGTGCCCGCAGCTCTGCTAGCGGCCGTGCTTGAGTAAACTACGATTAGGATTAGACTTGTAAATCTCTTGAGAAGCCCTTTGGAAAGCACCCATCATGATTCACAGGGCTTCCCCCCACCTGCACCCCCCTGTGTGCAAACCCTGAACAAAGCCCTTGCTGCCGCTCTGGTGGGGATGTTTCTCCAGACGTGAAATCTGCAGCTTCAGCAGCTGTGTCTGGCTCTGCTACTCGGCCGGCTGTAGAATATCAGTGTATCTAAGCTCTCATACCCAGGCCCCAACTTTCCTCTCCTCCTGTGAATTGACTAAAGCTTGCATTCATTTTTGTCAGCCCCCAGTGTGGGTCATAAGAGTAGATAACATAAAAATGTGTATGCCCTCCAAAGCAGCATCCAAGAAAAGAAAGGCGAGCTGGAAGATGGAAAAAAATCAGGTCTTTCTTGGTTTCTTAAGACAGATCTGGCTTCATACACAGGCTAATGTTTTTTCCCCACTCCTTTTTCCTCACCCTGATAGGTAAGTGGAGACTGACTGGTTTCACAAAGAGCATTGATCTTGCCTACCCAGTATTAACCAGGCTTAGCCTGAACCGAGAACCGTACCAGAATGACTTGCTCTCAGGGCAATTTGGACTGGTGCTTTTTTCCCCTCTGTTTTTAGGGTATCCCCATGTCCCCTTTCTAGCTTTATTTTTCCCTTTCAGAAACTCTAAAGTGAAGAAACTTTAATTAAGATTTTAAAATTAAATATAAAAGATAACATTCTCAAGCTACAGCTCACCAGCTTACGTGCTAAGACAGACATTACCGACTTGAGACCTGAAGTGTTTCCCGTTTTCATAACCTGGCTACATTCAAAACACATAGTGTATGTCTGTAGATTTTCTTGCAAAATGCTCAGAGACTTAATGAAGAATTCAGCACATTGACTAGTTTTCCTTGAGCCTTGATGAATAATCTGCAGGTTTTTCTTTTGAAGCAAGAACACCTTTTTTTTTTTTTTTTTCCTAAGTATTTTCAGGTATTTGAGCTATGTGGTAAAACAAGGTCTCCAAGAAGCATTTTTTTTTTTCTGTTTTGCAGTTTTTTTTTTCTCTGTGTTAGCTCTGCTGCCTTCAGGGAAAAGCATGGCAGACAAGACTGGTGCTTAACAGCAAAAGCCAGCTGGGGAATCCCATCAGCTCTTCTTCTGGGGAAAAGCCAGAAGAACGTCCCAGTCAAAAAAGAAGCAAAGTAGAGAACTTGAAATTTTACTCCTCTTCCAAATGACTTTTCATGCCACACATTTTTGTGATAGTAATCTGTTCTTTCAAGCCACTGCCCATGTATGTGGGTCTGGAGGGGACCAAAACCTGATGCTTCAGAGGAAATTTTTTAATCCAGGGTAACCCAGTTATGCGATATGGCACATGCAGAATGAAGAAAACGGGAGAGCTTGTTTCCACACCTCACATCTCACATTTGAGGACTGAAAATCCAGTTTATTAAGAAATCGTGCTGACGTATTGTTATAATTTTCTAGAGTTGTGCAAAGCAGAAATTGGGTCTCCTGCATTTTAATTATGTGCTTTTTGTGACTGCTTTTGTGTGTAATATTGCAAGGTAAAAAGCATCTGGAGGCAATAGAAGGAGGTGCTTTAAATACAAAGCAGTTGAAAATGAAAGGCTCCTTACACGAGGCGTAGCTCTTGCTGTGCCACTTAGCTCATCGGATGTGAGCCCATCTCGGGGGTGGGTGGTCTTGCCACGCAGCCGTGACTGGGCTCTGAGCCCAGAATACAGATCTCGCCATGCAAATTCATCTCGGTCACCAAAGACATGCATTAAACTCTGACTCACCCTCCAGAGACACAGCCCACGGAGGGAAGGTAACTTTTTAAGGCACTCACTCTTTAGTAATCTTCAGCGTCATACTGACACTGTGTGAAACGCATCTTTCTCAGGGCTCTTCTTTCTGCTGGCTCCTGGCAAACCACAGAGGCTGAGAGTTTGGATGTCTCCAGCTACATCACTGCATCACTGGAGAGGATGACAGGGAGCAGCATGACAGTGTGCTGTGCATCCTCTCTGACTTGGCTTTCTAAGAGTGCAGGGAATCTCCTGCTCTAGTTCTTGCACAGAGCCCAGGTGCAGGATTTCTGCTTAGTCAGCCTGCCTTCCTCTTCCCTGCTTTTTCAGGGAAAATTCAGCAAAGCTGCGAGGTGCAGGTCAGGTAGAGGCTTCAGAAAGACACATCAGAAATTGTAGCTGGCTTGCCAGAGCAATGGCAGGCCATTTCATTGTGTTGCAATGTTGGCTCTGCCACTGGCTGCACATCATGGCTGTGTTTGGTGTGCTGGGATAATTTGGATGGAGACAAAATTCTCTGTCACTGGGGTGAATCATGGGCTGCAGGAGCTACATGAGCTCCGTCCATGTCTTACAGGGTGAACTTGCATTTTGAGCAACTCAGATGTTATCTTGTCCCAGGTTCTTTCCACGCTGTCAAAATCAGTGCTGCTGGATGATCATGTGGATGTCAGAGAGCAGATGCTTTGACCTGATTCTTCTTTTTTAAAGTAAATTGATGCCTTTTACAAATTCTCACCCTGGTGTAAATCTAGCTAATTTCGGCCTATTCAAAAGAAATCATTATTAGCCTTAGGAGTTCATGTACTGTTGAGTTGCTACACTCCATTTACAAAACTGATATCCAGTGTCTGTGTTTGCAGCTGGACAGCATGAGGGTGAGGGGTCAAAAAAGCCTCTTATAAACGATGAATAAACCCTGTCTGCGTTCTAGGATGTCTGCTTCTCTCAGCTGAAATAACATGCTATTGATCAAATATTTGGATTCTGCGTAACAACTGGAATGGCAAAGAAACTGAGAGCAGGTAATGTTATTATACAATATATAAATCCAAGCTATACCCATAGCTTGGGTAATGTGTTTATATACACTTACACTCACAAATCTGTGTATCTATATAGTTAATTTTTGATGTGGAGCTGCTGCTGTGTGTGACATGATGCATGATACACTTTTTGGACTGAAGTAGAAGAAACCGCTCTTTTATTTGCTGAATAAAAATATTATTTAAAGGCAGCTCTTCACATTTGCTTCCCTGAAGACATAGTGTGCTATTCAGTTATTTTTTTGTACTGATGTCTTTTTTTTTTTTTTT